>JALMQS010000425.1:0-120139 GCA_024734495.1 Forficula auricularia
TAAATTTTATTCAAAGCTCTAAAAGGGTCATGAAATAATGAAAAAGGTTAAAATGGTCAGGTCGACAAACAAAGAACCCCTCTTCACAAAGGAAGTTAGCATTTTTTTTTCATTTTCTCTTTTTTTTAAAGTTTGAAAATATCATAGAGAGATATCTATATATATAAAAATCAATCTGTGTTCGTTGGTTGGTTGGTTCAATGAACTTCGACACCGTTTATCCGATTGAGATGAAATTTTGAACACATATTTATCACAGTCTATAGGATGATGATGATATAGTTTCATCAATTTAAAATTAATTTCATTTTTGAATTTTATTTAAAGGCCATAAATTTTATTCAAAGCTCTAAAAGGGTCATGAAATAATGAAAAAGGTTAAAATGGTCAGGTCGACAAACAAAGAACCCCTCTTCACAAAGGAAGTTAGCATTTTTTTTTCATTTTCTTTTTTTTTAAAGTTTGAAAATATCATAGAGAGATATATCTATATATATAAAAATCAATCTGTGTTCGTTGGTTGGTTGGTTCAATGAACTTCGACACCGTTTATCCGATTGAGATGAAATTTTGAACACATATTTATCACAGTCTATAGGATGATGATGATATAGTTTCATCAATTTAAAATTAATTTCATTTTTGAATTTTATTTAAAGGCCATAAATTTTATTCAAAGCTCTAAAAGGGTCATGAAATAATGAAAAAGGTTAAAATGGTCAGGTCGACAAACAAAAGAACCCCTCTTCACAAAGGAAGTTAGCATTTTTTTCATTTTTCTTTTTTTTTAAAGTTTGAAAATATCATAGAGAGATATCTATATATATAAAAATCAATCTGTGTTCGTTGGTTGGTTGGTTCAATGAACTTCGACACCGTTTATCCGATTGAGATGAAATTTTGAACACATATTTATCACAGTCTATAGGATGATGATGATATAGTTTCATCAATTTAAAATTAATTTCATTTTTGAATTTTATTTAAAGGCCATAAATTTTATTCAAAGCTCTAAAAGGGTCATGAAATAATGAAAAAGGTTAAAATGGTCAGGTCGACAAACAAAGAACCCCTCTTCACAAAGGAAGTTAGCATTTTTTTTTCATTTTCTTTTTTTTTAAAGTTTGAAAATATCATAGAGAGATATCTATATATATAAAAATCAATCTGTGTTCGTTGGTTGGTTGGTTCAATGAACTTCGACACCGTTTATCCGATTGAGATGAAATTTTGAACACATATTTATCACAGTCTATAGGATGATGATGATATAGTTTCATCAATTTAAAATTAATTTCATTTTTGAATTTTATTTAAAGGCCATAAATTTTATTCAAAGCTCTAAAAGGGTCATGAAATAATGAAAAAGGTTAAAATGGTCAGGTCGACAAACAAAGAACCCCTCTTCACAAAGGAAGTTAGCATTTTTTTTTCATTTTCTTTTTTTTTAAAGTTTGAAAATATCATAGAGAGATATCTATATATATAAAAATCAATCTGTGTTCGTTGGTTGGTTGGTTCAATGAACTTCGACACCGTTTATCCGATTGAGATGAAATTTTGAACACATATTTATCACAGTCTATAGGATGATGATGATATAGTTTCATCAATTTAAAATTAATTTCATTTTTGAATTTTATTTAAAGGCCATAAATTTTATTCAAAGCTCTAAAAGGGTCATGAAATAATGAAAAAGGTTAAAATGGTCAGGCCGACAAACAAAGAACCCCTCTTCACAAAGGAAGTTGGCATTTTTTTTTTTCATTTTCTTTTTTTAAAGTTTGAAAATATTTATAGAGAGATTACTCATAAAAAAATGACACACGTTATAAATGTATAGCAATATAGTATACATATAAGTTAAAGGTATAAACAGGGCCGGGCTAAGAGAAAATTTTACGGTATGCTCTTCGAGCTCAGCTCAGCCCGAGTAATGAGTTGGCTGAAAAAAAAGTTTTGAATTTTTGTTTTTTGCTTATTTATGTTTAGAAATGTCTGAAACTTGGAGAAAAATTCTTTTCAAACCTAGTTTTTTTCTTTATGTCTGTCTAGATTTCGTTACACACGAGAGAAGCTCATAAAACAGTTCATCCTAAATGTTTGTATTTTCAAAACAAAGAACTGTTTAAATTGAAACATGCTAGTTTCAGAATTTCCAGATGAAAATTCAAAAAAAATTCAAAAAAAATATGGGAATCTCTTAAGGAGGTTCGGGACAGCTTATCTATCTGGTTGATCTTTTGAAAAAAAATTTGTATTTCTGCAGAATGACAACTTTTGCCTACTGAATTTTTTAATAAAAAAATTGTTAAAAATGAGGTTAATTTCGAATAAAAATCTTTGTTTTGATAATATTAATAAAAAGAATATTGAGATAAATTTTCTCTCATTATAAAAACATGTATTTAACACAAAAACGATTTCACGAAATAGAGTTGGAATTCTACACTAGTGTCTCTGTTATATTCTGTTGGCTCCAAATAAATTTTTATTTTTACATTTATGAATAACTAATTAACTAGACTGTCAAATCTATTGAAAAATGTATCATTCGATTTAGAAGAGTTGAATTATTGATCTATATAAATTTGTTGAAAATGGTATAATTTGTATAGAAGTTATAGCCCTTTTAAAAGCTCGGTCCATTTACTTCCATGTGAAAAGGCCAATTATCAATAATTTATTTCTCGGTAATGAGACAGACGATCAACTTCAAATTTCGGGAATAAATATTTAATGCATCAATGGTAAAAATTTGATAATTTTCTTATAAAAATGATAAACAGTCCCGAACCCCCTTAAAGGGTTGTTATTAAGGAGTGCAAATTTGGAGCAAAATTTTTTATTAATAAGCCACACCTTTGTGCTGAATTTTTCGCCAAAAATTACTAAACACTGTACGTAGTTCCGAAAAAGTTTTCACTTTTTCTTCCAATATAATAACTAAATTGGAATATAATCTTGAAGAAATGGCATCAACTTGCTTTTAGGTTTCCTACATGCATAAATAACTAAACTAATAAAATAGCTAATTTTAAGAACTATTTCTTCTTTAATCTTCATCATCTTCTAAGCAGACAGTACTACTCTATTTCATACTAATTTACTTTCTCTAAATAGTTCCGACTGTTAGTATTATACAATAATTTGAATTGAAATAAATTGTGCCAAAACATCCTCATGTTAGTTAAACAAAAAATCTTATCATTTTCGCATTTTTATAAAAATTGTTCAATTTATCGTTTACGAGCATTTACGGGTGTACGCACCTTCGACATGTTCTCTTAACACGGCCCTTGCGGGCAGCGTCTCAGGATATGATTATTAGGTTCAAAAATTAATTATTTTCCAAAAAATCTCTGAGTTCAAAAATGTATTGGTATAAAATACTTTTTAATTATGAATATTGATCAAGGAAAAACAAAAAAAAATGTTCCTAACTAATTTGGCGCATAGAATTTTAATTTTTCGCTCTCTCAATCATTTTGGTTAGTAAGGTGGCGAATTAAAAAAAAAATGAGCAACTACTATTTAGATTTGCCGAATCTTTCATATTCAATTAGAAAAAGTCATTCCATTGCCCTTCGAATTTTGAATCTCTTCAAAATTCGAAACACTCAACGACCTTTATTTAAATTATATGGCATGGCTATATGTTTAAATTTAGAATCACTAGATCGCGAAATTTTACAAATTAAGATAACAATCTTTGAGTAAAATATTTAACGCGTTTACATATGTCAGAGAGGTTTGCACCTCGCACGTGAGCCAGATGGCCCGGATTGCTGTTACTGGCACTCGGGTTTGATTCCCGAGGGGGTGAAAAACAACCCTTCTGACATGGAATTTAAAATATTCCATTCGGATTTAATTATTGACACCATCTTATGATTTTCTAAGAAAATTTGAATCTATTACCATCTGCAAATTGAAATCTTTCAGACTTTTTAGATACTTTTAGTAAAGTAAAATTTTATTCAGCAACAAGCAAGTAGATATTTTATCCCTCTTAGATATTGTCAAATCAATTAATAATATATTATCCCCTTTTGAGCTCCTAAGATGTTGAAATTTCGAAAATCCTTTTTTATTTAACGCCTACGACATAAAAGGAATATTCTGTATGTATGAGCGCAAAATTTAGTTTACCGATATAGCTTGACGCGGCCCTGAGCTCATCTGATGCAATGCAACATTGATGATCCATCCAAGACATATTCAATTCAACCTCTTTATTTGAAAAGTTTATATTGATTTTTTATTAATGTAAACTATTTAAGAAAAAGTGCACTGAAAGGATACATCATCTATAGGTCTTGGCAGGCCCATGCATTATCAGAAAGAAGAATATTTATCCGCAATAAAGAATCTTACTATATATTAAACAAGACTGTAACCAAACCAAAAATCAAACGAATTTTACTCATTTGCATAAACCCTCTTTTACATGATTTTTTTTAATATTCATAAGACCTGTTTTAAGTAAATAATCAATTATAGAAACGTAGAATATTTTTTCCTTTCTAAAAAATTAATTTTTTGGGTAAAAATGTAAAGACTTAGGCCGGTTGTATGTCGCAAAGTAAATGCTTTTTACCACTAACAAATGGTAGATGGTAAATGGAGGCACTGGGTGGCCAATCAGATGACAGGCCCTGAAAGTGCCTGTCATCTGATTGGCCATCCCAGTACCTCCATTTACCATCTACCGTTTGTTAGTGGTAAAAAAGCATATACTTTGCGACATACAACCGGCCCTTAATATGAGGTGATAAAGACATACGCACAGACAACGAAATCTGATCAAACGGGCTACTTTTTTTTTACCTTTTTGATTCGAAACGCTAAGCAATAACAATTAGAAACAAAAATTTATTAAAAGTAATAGTAAATTATCTTATCTGAATATCGATTCGAAACACAAAGAGAAAACTTGAAAATTCTCAATAATGATATGCATCAACCAGGGACGTACACTCTACATGTATATCTACGAAAATAGGAGTATATAATTCCAATATTTTTATATTAAAAAATACCTACATTTCTGATTTTTTCCAACAGAAGACACACACTCTTTTATTGTCTCCTTCAAAAAAACCAAGGTTTTAGCCTTGAAAACTTTAAAATTTCGATAAAAAATTAATAACTGAAAGTAATGGAAGGCAGCCCAGAGGTAGTGAAGAAAGAAAAAAATTAACACATATCCAAATAAAATGTAATTTATTGGATTCTTTCCACCTTTCCTTTCAAACCGACGTTTCGGAGGATTCTTCCCTCCTTCCTCAGGGTTTTAAAAGGCCAATGAAGGAAACAAACAAAATGTTTCCTTCCTTCTCTCCACAGCAGCATTTAAAACTTTTTCTTCCTTAGCAGAAGCATTAAAAAAAGTTTTAAACACTTCTGTGGAGAGAGGAAGGAAGCATTTTGTTTGTTTCCTTCATTGACCCTTTGAAACCCTGAAGAAGGAGGGAAGAATCCTCCGAAACATCGTTTTGAAAGGAAAGGTGGAAAGAATCCAATAAATTACACCTTATATGTGTTAATGTTTTCTTTCTTCACTACCCCTGGGCTGCCTTCCATTACTTTCAATTAAAATTTCTATCAATCCGTCTCTCTCCAGAGAAAATTTCGTGCAAATAAATTCGATAAAAAATTATTTTCAAAAAAAATCAAAGTTCCTCTATGGAAATTTTTTCTCTCTTCTTGGGAATCTCGTTGATTTTCAATATTTAATATATATTCAATATAATAATTGAATTATACAATTACGAATAATGGCCAGTATTTATAGAGTGTGATTCTTTAAGGGGGATAAACTTTTTGGCCGTATTACCAACAAATAACATCTACGGCTAGAGAAGTTTCACTTCCCTCGTAAGCTTATGTAGATGAGGCTAACAGATTTTTATTTTTTATTTACAGCTCTGTCGTGTAGATGCAGAAGTGATTTCTACATTGCTTACATTTGAGCAATTAAACTTAATCTGTCGGAAACCAGAAATGCCATGGCCTGAACAAGTGGAAAGCTTTCTTCCGCCATCTCCTCAAAATACTTTTTCTTCCTCAAAAAATTGGTAATTTTTTTATTTATTTAAATAAATTTAATGTTAAGAATTAAATTGTTTTAGATGTTGCATGAATTTAATTTATAATTTATAACAAATTTTTGTCAAAGTTAAGAGCCTGCATTGTGACGTTATCATAGGATGTGTGTACATCCCCCCGAAATCTCACCAGGATGTATACCAAAAACATCTGACCACAATATCAAGCATTAGTTACCGCTTCCCACATTGTAAACTCGTTATTTTGGGTGATTTTAACCTGCCGAGCAGTATACCGCGTAGAAATTGTACTAATCTACTATATGATGATTTTTCACTTTTGGAATGCGGACAACACAACAATCTATGCAATGATTATGGCCAGACACTCGACCTATGCTATTCGAACCTAAACGTACTGATTAATAAATCTCCAGCACTGATTGAAGAGGACAAGTACCATCCTGCATTTGATGTCTCCATCGAATTGTTGCCCAACTTGAGGGTTGCTCAATCACCTACTTTCTCGTATAAAAATGCTGATTATGCCGCTCTAAATGTATTTTTTCTGAACACCAACTGGATCGAGATTTATGAACTGGAGTCCATTGACGACAAAGTCGATAAATTTTATGAGATTGTACACAGCGGGATTGAACAATTTGTACCTGTCTTCACCAGGAAGTCCAGTGAGTTCCCATGCTGGTTCACGAAGGAGTTGATGAACAAAATCAGACTGAAGAAAGCAGCACATGCTAGGTATAAAATTACTAAGACTAAAAATACTTATAAAACTTTTAGTGATCTGAGGTCCCAGTGTAAAAAGCTTAGTACTGTCTGTTACAAGAACTATATCGCCAGGGTTGAGAGTACCCTCTCATTGAACTCAAGTAAATTTTGGGACTTCCTCAAGAACAAACGACGCACAGATCAAAGCATCCCAGCGACTATGTCCTGGAGCAGCTTATCAGCCACCAATGGTGCCGATGTCAGCAACCTCTTTGGATCATTTTTCAAAAGTACTTATGACTCCAATTCAACTGAGGATAGCCCACAATGCCAAGAGCAGAACACTGAACAACAAGATGCTAATCTCTCAGAGTTTGAAACCAGATTTGATGATGTTTTTAAGTGTCTATCAAGCTTAGACGGTAATAAGGGTGCAGGGCCAGACGGATTGCCAAATCTTTTCCTTAAAAACTGTGCTGTGGGATTATGTGAACCTATTACTCACATATTTATTAAGTCGCTTCAGTCCGGAATCTTCCCGTCCTCATGGAAGTTATCTTACGTCAGCCCAATACACAAGGCAGGTTCGAAATCAGAGGTCACCAATTATCGCCCAATATGTATTCAATCTTCTCTTGCAAAGCTATTCGAAAAAATTGTCTTGCCACAAGTCTCTTTCGCCTTTCGTAACATAATATCTACCAAACAACATGGTTTCCTGAGCGGAAAATCCACAGCTACCAACCTACTTAGCTATGTCAACTTTATCTTGAAGTCTTTAAACCAGGGCCATGAAGTGCACACATTATATACCGACTTCAGCAAGGCATTTGATTTGGTTGACCATCACTTACTAATCGACAAATTGAAAGGGTATGGCGTTAGAGGCAACGCATTAGAATGGCTCCGATCCTACCTCTTAGGTAGGTTTCTACAGGTCAGAGTTAATGGGCACACCTCTGAGGAATATGAGGTAATGTCTGGTGTTCCCCAAGGGTCTCATCTTGGTCCTGTGCTTTTTGATGTCTTTGTCAATGATATTGGTTGTGGATTTCTCTCCGAATTTCTTCTTTACGCTGACGACTTGAAAATATTTAGAAGTGTTAGGGGCATCGATGACATTGCCTCCCTTCAGCACGACATAGACGAGCTGAAGAAATGGTGTCAAAATAACAAGCTCAGACTTAACATAGAAAAATGCCTCGTCATGTCCTTCTCACGATCACACAAGAAATTTCCAGTCTCATATTCATTGGGTGAGCAGCAGCTGCGAGTGGTTGCCTTGAAGCTAGTTTATAATATTTATTACAAAAATTAATAAAATATTTAAAAAGGACCCATTTTTTGACCCTTTCCCTCCTTTTGATTTTCTTTATAAAATATCGTCATATTTCAGACTTCCTATGAATATTCACTCTCCCTTTTAAAAGGCACCTCCTCTCTACTAAATTTCATCTTTCCCCGATTTCTAAACCTGGTGTTTAGATCTCCATGTAGCCGGAGTATTAGGTTCATTCGAAAATTTTTCATCTGATGATTTTTCCTGTATTTTTTTCTGTATTTCGATACCCAAGACAACTCAAAAACTGAATATGGTAGGAAGTTTCTTCATATGCCAAAAAGTTTGTATTTCCTAATCCAGAAATTCTTAACTTTTCTCACTCTAGTACTTCCAATTGAAAAATGCGAAAATAAGAAAAAAAATCAAATCTTTAAATAGGAAATTCTTATTGAACTAAATTTTGCACCTTTGGATTTTGTTTCTATATTCATCATCATTGAGTATACAGTCCTAAGACTGGTTTGATGCAACAATCCGTCTCCACTGACTCTGTCCCCCGCCAGCTGTTTAACCTCTCTAAATGTCTGGCATCCCATATCCCCAATTATTTGGTTGAAATATTCTAATCTGGTTCTTCCCCTTCCCCTTTTCTTTCCCACCTCCCTCCAAGATATCCCTAAGCAGTCCCCCATGTCTCAGTGTGTGCCCCATCATCTGACCTCTTCTCTTCTTCAGACTCTTCCACAAGGTTCTTCTTTCTCCGATTCTTCCAAGAACTTCTTCATTTGTAATTTTATCCATCCATTTGATATTCATCATTCTTCTGTAGCACCACATTTCGAAAGCCTCTAATCTCTTTCTCTCCTCTTCTCTAATTGTCCAGGTTTCACACCCGTACATGGCTATGCTCCATACATATGTCTTCAATAGCAACTTCCTGTTTGCTAAGCTTTGCTAAGTTTGCTAAGTTTCTATATTATTTTTATTTTATTTATTTTTTTCAGGATGCCTGAACATCGCTTAGCAGACAATCGTATACGTCATATGCCTTTTGCTTTTGATCTGATGGGACTCTTGCCCAAATGTCAACAAGCGGAGTTAATATTCTCAATGTGTATTCAAGGTCTGTTTTAATTATACTCCTACCATAAAAAGTAATGATACGTGAACCCAATTTATTTTACTTTACCATACCTACTGAGTATGGTGAAGATTTTTTTTCAAAATTCGAAAAAAATAATTTGATCTCCAATGATTTTTTTATCTAATTAGAAGATATTTAATAAAAGTTCCATAAAATAGAAACAATAATTTCATCTCATTAAATTTATGGTAATTTATGTCATTTTATTTTTCTATAAAACAGAAATATAAAATCGACGATTCATTAGGAAATTCCGTGTCCAGCGATGCTACAAATGATATTCTTGCTCAATCATTATATCTTCATCTAAGTCATTTACATGATAGAGAATTGAAATTATCTGAGGCGGATTCAGCTCTCTTCTTACAACATCTTCTGAAACGTCCTCGTATTGGAGCTACATACCCTTTACCATTTAAACCACCTGGAGAAAAAGGTTAGTTTCATTTCACAATTTATATTGATTCTAAAACAACTTTCAGTGAATTTCTATGTAAAACATTAATATAATTTATAAGAAAAAAATCAATGAGAATGTCCTCTTCTTTGATGCAAATAAATAAATACACACATATATACATATAAATACATATATTTCTCTTGATCACTCTCATCTCTTTTGAAATGCAAGTATTCTCTCAAGACTTTCAGGTGTATCTTCTAGTTGTGAGTGTTTCGATTGCATTAAAAAATGCAAAAATATATAATAATTCTATTTATTTAAGACTATGGCTTTTGGCCTTCCAAAATATTTATACAGCTATACTTTTTTAAATCTATTAATAATTGATAAATGAAAATTTTTGTTTTTTAAAAATAATTTTATTTATTTCCTATTTGTATATGTGTACATACATTGTATATATTTATTTGCATCAAGTAAAGGACATGCTTTTTTACATGCTTTATATTAGCTTCACCTGTATCTATCTATCTATCTATCTATGGGAACGCTACCTGACCCATTTTTACACCTTTACCCCCCCCCCCGTGACCATCCGTAGTATATGCCAAGACCCCCTTCTAGTTTTCACGTAGTAATTCATAAATATGGTTTTCTCTCATTTGAAGCTCTAATTCGAGCAGATCCCGGTCTCCTGTCGTAAGAGTTTGTTTCTCTATATCGTTTTACAGCTCTGTGGATACTTCCAAACGATGCTTTAAGTCGTTGAGCGACATAACGATACGATCTTCCATCATTTATTAGAGCTACAGCTTGAACTACTTTCTCGGTCTTTAGAAGCATTATGCTTGAACAATATTTCAAACGAAATTAAATTAAAAGATGAGATATTCAAATCGAACTGATAAACATTAAAATATTCAATTTAATTCGATATTAGACGATAATAATTTAATACAACTCAAAAAAAGGGATCAGATTTCAAACCTGAAAATTTATATTAGTTTAATAAATTTAATTTTAAAGGGTTTAAATTAAAGTAATACATTGTTTTCACTCTTAAACCTCTTTAAAAATATTTGTACAATCACAGAATGTATTAAAAGTTTAAATAAAATATGTTTTTTCTGAAAATTATTTGAAAAAACTAAATTTTTCTAGGTGTTCCACTTTTTTTGCACCACAGTGTATATGTTTTTTTTACAACAATCATAGGTCACCCCTCATTGATTTCTTCTTAAAAATCAACTACTCTACCACTCAGGACAAGAACATTTTTTTCAACTCTGCTCCTCTTTTAATAAATATAATTTTATTTCAGCTGCTGCTGTACCTCGATGGCTATGTTATATTAAAGGAGTCAGTGTAACGCACCTCATGACATGCTTTGTGCCAGCTACTTATGCAGATCTCCAATTACTTCTACAAACTTCTGACGTTAAACCAGTTCAAGGAAGTGAACCAGAGTTTGAATCTCCAAATAATTTAAATCGTTCTGAAGAATTATTTGTAACACCTACTTTTCGTGTCCGGGCATCTTCTTGGGATACTCCTCCAGGACCAGCTCGAAGATCTAATTCTAGCAGAGCTAGAACAGGAAGCATGGATTCAAATAGAAGTCCACATCGCCCATTACCTTCGCATATCCAACGACTACGAACTGAATTTCTTCAATCACGTTTGTCCCCACCTCACCCTCCACCAAAATCTAGTAATTCTCAAGAACTAACCCAAACTTCTGACATTTCATTTTCTCCCGTAACTTTCCCCATATATATTTATGACTGTCCATTAGCTGGTATAATGGATGCTCTTATACAGAAAGAGAATTCTGCTGCTTTAGGCAATGACGTTTATTTAGATCGTACAATGCCCCTTGATGAATATCCTATTCCTGAAACTACGGAAGAAATTACAATAAATCACTCACGGGATCAAACAACGTTTTCTAATGAAGAATCAGATAATTTATCGAATAATTCAAACAATAAAACTTCAAAGCAAAATCGAGCAGATGCCTTAGCAGATAATATTTATATCAATATATATGCAATGTGCAGGATGTTATGAACACGCTTACCACCCCTTTATTTTCTTACTAGAAAGTGCTTAGAAGATGGTGAAAAAATTTATTTATCAAAGCTTACTTAAACTTTCTTTTGATGACATTTTCTACTTCTGAACCAAACATCAAGTATGTCAAATCGGGCACAACTTCAGGATTTAAAAAAAGAAAAATGTTTCAAGGGATGTATCGTTGGATAGATCTTTCAAAAAGAAACAACATTTATAAGAAAGTGAATTTACTTAACGTTATTTGTAAAAAAAAAAAATAGGCTTAGAATCACAAAAACACTACTTCAATGAAATAATATAATAATTATTTTCTTAGCTATTTTATTATTATTATTCGATTAAAGTATTATATTTTTGAGGCCTTAATGATCGGGTTGATAATTTGAAAGAATTTTTCAGGTTGCTCTACTCATAGTGAAATCGGAAATAAATTGAAATTAAATTGAGTTGACTTTAACTATCTATATCCATCATCACTTTGAAAAAGCTTCAAAATCGGATGTCGAAAAATTTTGAATAATCTAGAAAATATCTACTTATTTTTCAATTTCACCATGAGTAGTGTAACCTGAAAAATCTTTCGAATTATCAAGACCTCTAAAAGAAAATATTTGAATCGATAAATAATAATAAAATAGCTAAAAAAATATTATTACATTATTTAATTAAAGTAGTGTTGTTTTCTTTGATCCTAAGCCTAATTTTTTTACTAAAATCAGGTAAGTACAACTAATTTTTCTACCCCTATAAAAGTTGTTTCTTTTTGAAAGATCTATCCAACGATACTTCACACGATACATTTTTCCTTTTAAATCTTGAAGTTGTGTCAAATTTGAAATATTTCCGGTTTGTTCTGGAAATTGAAAATACCATCAAAAAATAGTTTAACTAAGCTTTGATAATTAAATTTTTTCACCACTTTCCAAGCACATTCCAATAAGAAAATACTGTTGGTGTGAATCACCCTTTATATTTTAACCAATATATATTTTAAAAGAAATTATAATCAATTTATATTTAAATTATTTTGATTATTTATGTCCATCGATTAAATAAATAAAGTTGTTGTAGGGAAAATAAGGACAATAGCTTATGCAAATAATTTTTATTATTTGTCAACGTTTCGTCAACTTTGTTGACTTCCTCAGGGCTCAAATAAATTAATTTCTTTGCATATTTGTCATTTTATCAATATTCCTTCTTAGCAAACATATCAGGCCAGTCATCAAACAGATTTAAAATATTTTTCTTTTTAAATCTTAAAATATCTTTCTTTTATTTTTCAAAAATATTTTAACATTTAAAAAGGAAAATATTTTCAATCTGTTTAATGACTGGTCTGATATGTTTGGTAAGAATAAATATTGATAAAACCACAAATATGCAAAGAAGTTAATTTATTTGAGCCCTGAGGAAGTCAACAAAGTTGACTAACGTTGGCAAAAAATTAAAATTATTTCCATAAGCTATTGTTCTTATTTTCCCTACAACAACTTTATTAATTTATATTTAAATTAATCGATTCTTCCCCGAATCTAAAAAATTATGTTTTTGTAAAATTATAAATTTTATAAATTTATTATTATTATTATTATTATTTTTTTTTAATTTTAGATAAACCAAGTTTAAACGAACAATGTCGATTGATGAGCCTTGCCTTTTCCAAATGCTTTGTACTTGCTGTATTTAAATCATTGCACTTAGAGAACCATGTACACCAAAACGATGTACAAATGGCAGTTGATGAATGTGAAGAAACTTTAATTGAACTTGATATCACTAATTATCTAAAGGTACAAATAAATTCAAAATATCCAAAAATTTTAAGAAATAAATTAGAAAATGCGTCTTGTGCTTTATATAAATAATATTAAATCAAGTAAAAAAAAAAAAAAATATTTGCTCATTGAACTTAAAAATGTCTGAAACGAGAAGAAAATGATTTTCAACTACTATTTGTATTATGTCTGTCTGTGTATTTGTGTGTCTATGTGTCTCGATTCCGATACCCACGTAACTCAAGAACGGAACTCCGTAAAAATTTATTCTTGAGCCAAAATATTTATATTTTCAATGCGGAATATTGATTAGATTTTTCTCTCTCTAACTATATTAAAAAATTCAGAAAACATCATTTTTTTCATTGATTTCATTGAGATTTTAAGGCGATATAATAATATAGAGCTAAAAGAGCTTACCAAGTCTTGAAAAAGTTTTCACTTTTTCCTTCAATTCATGATACACACACACACAGTCTTGTTTGTGTTTAAACTTAAGATATTTAGAAGATTAATTATTTCTAAAGTTTTAATATAAACAAAAATGGAACATGAAAAAGTTGAAATCAAATTTTCTTTTTCTTATATAGGAAATACAATGGTGATATATTTTTCTTTATTATTGTTAGAACAAAAGTGTAAATATGTTCAGAATTAAAAACTGTTTTTCAAATTTCATTGTACTTTCCCTTGAGAATATTATCAAAAGATACTAGAAGATAAGAGCTAAAAACTCAAATTAGAAAATTTCTTTTTATAGCCATACCTGAAGAGGAAAAGTTATAAATATCGTGGCCAAAATTATTGATTTAAAAAAATGCGAGTTTAGAAGAGTGCAATAAAATTACTCAAAGACCTGTAAACCAGGTATTTTACCAGACACTAGGTAATTGACTGTAAGTGGTGATTTGAACATTTAATTTAAAAGTATCTTTTCTTGATTTTCTAAATTTTTCTGTTTTATTTAATTTCTATACCTACTTACTTAATAGTTAATTAAATAAGATATTGTTGAAATCATGAACTTGCGTTTTCTTTATTAGTAAATATAAATTAAGCTACAATTCGACATAATTTATATTTAATTAAGCCTGTACTCATTTCTATCTTTTAATATTCCCACCGGAACTTGTGAGCATTCTTTGTATTTACACTTTTGTTCTAAAATTATTAAGGAAAAACTTATAGCCAAACGAAAATTTTACCATTGTATTTCGTATAAAACAAAAAAAAGACACCCGGTTTATATTGTTTATGTGTCTACTTGCCAAAGCGACTACATCCATATTTCTCGAAATCTTATTATATTAAACGAGCAAATCTTGTATATATATATATATATATATATATATATATATATATATATATATATATATATATATATATGTTGTTTTTTATGGGTTTTTTGTTAATTGAAATAATTATTCACTGGTGGTTGTCTCGATAAAAATGTATATTTACATTTTTATTCAATTTCCTTTTAATGATTAATTGGTTTTTTAATTTTAAATTTCACTAATAGATCATTACAAATATTATTACATATATTAAAAGTTAATTGATTAAAAATCGAGTTTTAAATCCCACAAAGGTATTTTTCTATATTAGAATTTGGCAATTTAATTGATGAACTCAAAAATTGTTAAAAAAATTATACGGTATTTATTTATATACCTATACATACATAAATGCACACGAGCGCTCCAGGCGTGCCTTCGGCACGCCCTCTACAGCTCGGCCCTCCGAACAGGTGGCCCTGGCGGAGCGGCGCTCTCGGCATGTGATTATTAGGTCTCCAAAATTCATTTAAAAAAAGCTCCATTCCCAAAAAGTATGTTTTTTTTTAATTATAAAACCTGGCAAAAAATTAACTTTTTCATTAAATTTAGAACGTAGAGTTTTAACATTTTATTGTAGGTTAATAGATAGAAGACGCTATCTCTTGGCATAATTTGGCTAGCTTATGAGTAACTCCACAAAAAAGGGTCCAAACTTATTTTATAATCTTATGAGTGTAGCATAAAAGCGACTCAAAATCAATGGAAAAAATATATCAAAAAATTCATTATTTCATGTTTCTATGTCCAGTCCTGAAATTACTTCTTAGATATTTGTATTTAGAATTTTATTAAGTAAAAATCAAGTAGATATCTTATCGTTCTTAATTGAAAATGCATAATTAGTGTAAACACATTGCAAAGATATTTTGCCCCTTTTGACCCCTTTAGGGGTCGAATTTCAAAAAATCCTGAAATTAGTTTTTAGATATTTTAATTTAGTATTTTTATAAGTAAAAAGCAAGTAGATATTTTATCGTCATTAAGAGATATCGCATAATCAGTAAAAACACACTTTGCCCCCTTTGACCCCCTTAGGGGTCGAATTTCGAAAAATCCTTTCTTAGTGAGCCCCTATGTCATAGATGTAATATCCTCTCCAGATTTCATGTTTCTATGTCCAGTGGTTCTGGCTGTTTTAATGATGAGTGAATGAGTGAGTCAGTGTATCGGGCAAAGAATTTTATATATATAAATAGATAGATAGATAAGGAAATTATTTTTTCTTTAAAATATCTATATATATATAATCCTTAGTGTGTATGTGCGTGATCGACCCACGCCTAAACCACTGAACGTATCGAAACCATATCCACACCATATGTTTGTTTAGTGCTCCGGATGGTTTATCTAAATTTTGGGCCAAATCGGTTTGATTTGATTTCACACGATTTTACATAATTAAATTAATTATTCTCAGGTAGAAGAATGCCAATCTTGGGGTTTTAAAAAAGGTTTCTCTTTTCTTTTGTACCCAGGCAGACAATGGGTTTGGGTTAATTCATTGTTCTCAAAGGCCTTGAAGAAGTATTATGATTATATTATAGATATATTTTGTTTTCCCTAAACTTTAGAATTAAAATGTTTCACAGAAATACACCATTCTCTCTTAAGTAAAAAGGAAAATTTATATTTTTTAATGTGATTATTTTATTGTTATTAGTTGGCTAACCTGAGCCTGTCGGAAAGAAACATTCCAAATCTTAATCAATGTTTCTTATTATAAATACATTTCCCAGTATCCCAGTGCATTCAAACCATTTTTTTAAGGTAATGTTCTTTATGGCATTATTTAGTTAATTTTAAATTAAGGATTTTTCTTTAAAAATTTCTATATATTTCTATGAAATTTAAAAAAAAAGTTACAAAACAAACCATTTTTTAAGGTAATGTTTTATATTGCATTATTTAGTTAGTTGAATTTTAAATTAAGGATTTTTCTTCTAAAAGTTCTATATATTTCTATGAAATTTTTTCAAATAGTTCATTAAAAACAAAAAAATGACCCCTGTTAAGTTGCAATATCTTTATTCTTATCAATTAATCATATCAATCAATCTATTAGAATTTATAAAAAAAATTTTTTTATTCAGTCTTACACTTTCTTTTAATTGAAAAGTTTTATCCAATGATATAATATTAATATAATTTATATAAATACATAGATATATCCAATATCAATATAATTTTTATTATTAATATTATATATACAAATTACGTAGAATTATCTTTTATCTACGCTGTTCAGTACATTTTAAACAAATTTAAACCATCACAAATTTTGAATCCATGAATTTCATTGTTCTAAACATTAATTACTATTGAAGAGCCTTATATATTCGAACGGAGGAATATATATGTAAGTGTTCCCTCTTAAATTCAAAAAATTAATTAATAGCCCTAATGAAAATGTGTTAAGATCATTGTCTAAATTTAAATAAAAATGTAATAGATGAAATTTTTATATAATAAATTTAGTTAGTAGGGGAACACGGGGCAAAGTGGGATACCTAAGGTCCTTTTATTACCTGCTCCTTCCATTTTGGATATTATTTGCTACTTTCTCTCCAGTAGTTAGGCAGATCCTTTATCTACAAAATGGTGTAGTATAACTTCCTTAACTTCAATAACTTTTTTTATGCAATTTTAAAGACAGATGCACACGTGGGGGCAAAGTGGGATTTTGGTGGGGCAAAGTGAGAGGGTGCCATCTCACTTTGCCCCTTATGAAGACATAATGATAAGAACCATTAATTAGCAAGAAGTTTTAATGAAATAAGTACAAAGCTTCAATCATAATATTCCTCCAACTCCGAGATAGCGTAAATTTCCCTTGTCTTACTAACTTGCACGGGCATTTTTACTCGGCCTATTACATCTGCCCATGGATAATTTAGTATAAGCTAAAGCCATCCTTTCAGGATCCCAACTTTGTTGTGCCGTTTTCCTTTTATAAGTTCTGACCATTCTGCAATAGAAAATTTACATGTTGAATTCTGATGTCACAGTATGGGGCAAACTGGGAAATGCCATCTCACTTTGTCCCATTCGTCATTGTTATTAAAAAAAAAAATGGTACACAAAAATAACAAACGCTCATGTAAATTTCAACATGGCAAAATATTTGTGAAGGATGCCTAAATGCCTACAAATGATCATTACCTTCTCAATTATAAACATTAAAATGTAAATAAATCTATTTAACTTACTTAATCTTACATCAAGCAGTCACAAAAATGAAAAAAACTCATAAAATGTTGGTTGGTAAACAAACAAATGTTTTTCCTTCTGTCATTAGTCGAGGGGCTGCCAACACATCTTTTGCTCCAGTCAAGCAGCGTTTCCGCGCTTTCCACTTCATTTTAAAAGACAATCTCACTTTGCCCCGTTTTCCCCTACCTAAATATCAATTTTTTGTTAAATATGCTCAAAATAAATAATATCTACAATCTATAAAAAATATTTTTTATTTTGCTTTCGCAATGAGTTAAATTATTTCTTGGAGCTGATTTTTAATTAATAAAATATATTTAATTAAAATACAGTTGGACAAAATTATATTGCAAACAAACTTTTGGCCGTCTCGAGACGCTGCCCGCCAGGGCCACCCCCCCCCGGAGGGCCAAGGTGCAGAGGGCGTGCCGGAGGCACGCCTGACGCAGCTTGTAGAATATATAATTTCAAATAAATTTATGTAATTTGAATAAAAATGATACAAAAGTTTACGCACAGTTTTTAAAAGAATAACTGTAGTAAATTTGTTCCAGATCGAACAGTGTTTAGAATTGTAATATTTTGCCCCCTCTTTCGTCCCCACGCACTCATTTTGGCCATTGATTTTTACAGCATACATTTTATATAGTCTTAAAAACTAACATTACAAAATTTGATCTATATCGGAGAGAGTATTAATTTTTTGCATCCCACTCACATTTTGGGAGGTTGAAATTATTTTTTAGATATTTGCAAATAAATAACTCTCAGTTTTCTAAAGAGTAAATGTACAAAAATGCTAAAAGTTTCTATATTTCCCCCCCCCCTTTCGCCCCCATACAGTCAATTTTGATAGTTGATTTTCACAGAAATAGTTTCTTAAAGTAATAAAGAATAACTCTATAAAATTTGATCAAGATCGGAGAGAGTTTTAATTTTTGCCCCACCAACATTTTGAATAGTTGAAGGGGGGCGGATTACAAAAAATCTTGAAATTATTTTTTAGATATTTGCAAATAAATAATCCACAGTCTTCTAAAGAGTAAATGTACAAAAAAGCTAAAAGTTTCTATATTTTGCCCCCCTTTTCGCCCCCATACAGTCAATTTTGATAGTTGATTTTTACAGGAGTAGTTTCTTAACGTAATAAAGAATAACTCTACAAAATTTGATCAAGATAGGAGAGAGTTTTAATTTTTGCCCCCACTCACATTTTGGATAGTTGGGAGTCGAATTTCAAAAAATCCTGAAATTACTTTTTAGATATTTGTATTTAGAATTTTATTAAGTAAAAATCAAGTAGATATCGTTCTTAATTGAAAATGCATAATTAGTGTAAACACATTGCAAAGATATTTTGCCCCTTTTGACCCCTTTAGGGGTCGAATTTCCAAAAATCTAAGTCACAGATGTAATATCCTCTCCAAATTTCATGTTTCTATGTCCAGTGGTTCTGGCTATTTCGATGATGAGTGAGTGAGTGAGTGTATCGGGCAAAGAATTTTATATATATAGATAATCTGTCAATCTGTGGGCCACTACAAGGCTTGAAATGCAAAAACTGGGTGAGGAGGCGGGGGCGGTGGTGGTAGTGATGGTGGGGTACATGTGGGGGGTGCAGTGGTGGAGGGCTACGGGGGGTTCAGGAGCGGGAATTGGTGTGGGTGGGGGTATAGGTCTGGGTGAAGTGGTGGGGGCGGGGGATTAATATATAGCTTTTAACTGAAGCAAAAAGTAGGTACTTTCAATTAACAGTGAAAATGACACTATAAGAAACTCCCTTTGATGTGGTAGATTCGAATTATTCCAACCTGTTAGATCAAGTTTAAACTTACTTTTAAATATACGGATGTTTGACAAAAGAGGAAGAATGGGCCGCATCTATATCTAGTGTATTAGCATATTTTATATGAGTACAAGATTTCTAAATTTTTCCTAAAAGCTACCAATCAGTGGAAGTATATTCAAATAATAATAATAATAAAACATTCTTTGTTCAAAGTTTTAGCATATTTTGCAGACTGTGTAAATTTGCATAAAATGAATGTAGCCGTTTTTTCAAGTAAATGTACTTTATATTAAGCAAAAAGACGCACTCTTTGATGTATTCCTTATTAATTAATCAAATCTGCTATTCTCGACAACAACTTTTTTAATTTCATTGTAATATTATTTAATAAATATACCATTTTTTTAGACTGTTTGTGGTCATCTAAAAGATTTTATACATAAATCTAAAATGAACAAAGTCAAACATGATCTGGATACATCGAATGCAAATGTTGACCAGAGTACACAAGATAGTTCGAAAACTGACTCATCTATAAGAAGTAGAAGCCCTGATAACATTTCAAACCAGGAGACCTCTCCATCAATAAAGGTAAATTCATAAAGTTTACTCTAGAGATATATTATAATTTTAAAATTATAATTAAATTTAAAATATATTTTTCTTTCTAATTATAAGTGACTGCATAGCTTAAAGGATTATTTAAGGTAGTTCTTTCACAAATGCAAAAATTCAAGAAGTCTTTGAATCTTTGAATATAAGTCATTAAAAGCATAATAAACACACTATTAAAATTTGAAGACGATTTACCACACCCAACATGAAATAATTGCAATTAAAAATGACATTTTTTACATATGGTAGATTGGGAAAGGGTGGGAAAATGATCATTATTTTATTTTTTTTCATTGAAGCACTTTCACCATCTTGATGAAAAACTAATATTTGTTAGAATAATATATTTGGAGTAACTTAAAAAAAATTGAAATTATTTACCTCGTAGTTTTGATAAAAAATAAAAAAAAAAATATTTGGGCTATTATTTTTATTGGAGGGGATATAAGTTCAATCACTTGGAAACGATCCATTCATAAAGAGGATATAGTAGAGTGAAAAGTACAGTCACGTTAAAAAACATAACCTAAAATTTTAGCACCGTTCATATGTATAGAGCGGTTACGAGGCTAAAACTTTTTGTGTGGATTGTCACGAAAGAACTAATTAACTAACTACCTTAATTCACTATTGAGAGAAATTTAATCATTTAGTCATCATCATTGAATATACATTCCTAAGACTGGTGTGACGCAGCCACCTGCCTCTACTCAACGTTTTTCGATGCCAACTCTTTCACTTCTCTAAAAGTCACACATTCCATATCTTTCATATCCGGGAAAATACCTTATCTGAGGCTTCTTTTGCCTCTTTTCTTCCCCACTTCGCTTTCCTAAATTGACTATCTTTTAAAATCAATATTTAAAGTAATTATTATATTTGATTTAAACTAATGTTTTAGGAAACACTTAATGAATCTGCAGAAGAAGTTCAAACGAATTCCATTGATTCAGAACAAGAACGTGTTGCTTCGCCACTTCCTCTTTTATTTCCTATTTCAACTTTTCGTACTCGTGGAGGAGCATGCCAATCTTTGCGTCCACTACATCGATCTATTAAGAATAAATTTCTTGAAATATTAACAACATCTTTCAAGCCTGTGCCAACTCACCAGGAATTTTATTTTTGTTCACCTAATATAGAACGCCTATTGTCAGCTCAGGTACACTTTTTAATAATAATTGGTAATCTTATTTATTATTTAGAATGGGGAATAAACACCTGACGCGTTTTTAAATAATGATAAAACTAAGAGCTTGCTCAAAGATATTTTTTATTCTTACTGAAAAATAAGGTCCGTCGGGATATTTTACATTTTATTATTGTGATTTCGTCTTTCTACCACGTTGAAACCCTCGTTAGGGAACGTACCCAAATTACGTGTGGGGGGGGGGGGGGGGCTTAGTTCTCCGTCACGTAGTCTATATCCTCTAGGTAAATCTCGCGCTTTTTCCAGCTATATTCAAATTACTCTTGACGTCACGCGACAAGCGCCGTATTTATAAAGACAAATATGTGCCAAATTAATTTTTTTTTTAACTTTCTGTTTGCAAAAAATGATTTAAAACCATATTTATGAATTACTACGTGAAAACTGGAAGGGGAGGAGTCTTGGGATACACTACGGGTGGTCACCGAGGGGGGGGGGGGGGGGGAGGGGTAAACAAATTGTAAAAAATGGGTCACGTAATTTGGGTACGTTCCCTTAGTCTTTATAAATTCCTGATATATATATATATATATATATATATATATATATATATATATATAAATGCTTCTCTTCTTATTTCATAAGATAGAAAATCGATAGCTAGCTTTCACTTATTAAAATTGTTTATTTTTTTTATTTTTAATAACTGTGGATATTATTTTTCTAAAGTAAATAACATGCCAAATTAGACTCCATACAGTTATTATCTTTCATATTCAATAAAAAATATCTTTTAGCAAGCTTGATGTATTGTTTCTTCTTCTATACCTGTTCGAGGCACTCATTAGTGCAGTCAGAAAGTAGAAATTGTACTTCTAGCACAGGGGTGCCCAACCTTTGGAATTCCCCGGACCATAATCTGGTTAGGAGCCAGGAAAAAAAAATTAAGATGTAGTGGTATTATAAAAATGTGGGTTTTTTTTAACTCATTTTTTTGGATTTCAATAGAAAAATGTTGAGTTTTATTGTCAATTTGTTTGTTACAATTTTTTGTGGTTTTATTAAGAAAGATATGATACTCAGGGTGAAGTGATTCATGTGACACTCAAAATTATAATTAATGTATTATTACGTGTTCTCATACACATTAATTATATTATTTATAAATTTACCATATAAATATTTAACTCGATATATATTATTTCCGAGTATAAGGTAGAATCTTTGTTTCTCCTGAAGATGGGCTATACCTAACGTGACCATTTTTTTTTGTGTTTGAGCGGGACGCTTACCGAATTTTGTATAAAAAAATAAAAATGTATAAAAATAATTTTCGAACAATTAACACACGAACATTTGACCCCAAACTGGTATTTAAAATACAGAAATATTCTTTATTTCTTATCAAAAGTTATGATGAATTTTTATATCCTTAACTTGAGAAATATTGGTTCCCCATACAAACTTTCATCTCCTATTTCATTTCGTTTAATGTATAAGTATCACACGGCCTTGTCTCGATTCGCGCGATTTACACTGAGGGAAAAATTCTCTTTTGACAATAAAATGGGTTTTGTTAAATTTTGTTAAAGTAAAATTTATTTGGGATAACTAAATATTCTTACGACAACATAATCTATTTCTTTATTTTAAATAAATGATTTAATAGACTTTGTTTGGCGATTTTCTATTTCACGTTTAAATAACATTTGAAAAAACTTTTTTAACTTTGGAATTCTATAACTCATGATCATGAATGAATTAAGATATCGATAAGATCAGAACTGACTTTTGTAGGGAATTGAGCGCTCTACAAAAAAGATCTCTTATGATTTTTCGATAAATCCACATTTTTTTCTCAGTGTATATAAATCTGGTCTGTTTGCAAAAGCGGGACATTTTTGCTCTCGATGGGGACAGCGGGACAGACAGCCCGAAAGCGGGACGTATGGTCGGTCACATTAGCTATACCCCGAAATATATCAAGTTAAATATTTAAATATATTTTATTTTATTTTTATGAAACTCACGTTGCATTTATTTAATTCAACCATTATTAAATAACAATGAGTAAAAAAGTTGTAAATATACTTATGAGTCGCGGGCTACATATTATGACTTCGCGGGCCATGGGTTGGGCATTTCTGGTCTACCGAGTATGGGAAATAGAAATCAGTAGTCAGAAGATACATGAAGTTTTATTATCATTTTAAACACAGATTTTTAAGGCTCGCCCTATATAATCTTAATATTATTTAAGTGATTAAATATTTAAGAATTAAAATTAAATATTTATACAGGATGAAGTGC
Source organism: Forficula auricularia (assembly GCA_024734495.1). Classification (NCBI taxonomy): domain Eukaryota; kingdom Metazoa; phylum Arthropoda; class Insecta; order Dermaptera; family Forficulidae; genus Forficula; species Forficula auricularia. Next base: position 23,877 of record JALMQS010000425.1, read on the forward strand.
CAGTAATTATTGGATTTGATGCTGAAGATGTCGATGAACAGGATGAAGAAAGCCTTAGATCCGAGGTTGTTGAATTTACATGTGAAACTGGACAGCAGGGTAATTAAAAGGAAATAAACCGAAATTAACTAAAGTATTTCATTTGGTAGCAACTATTTTTATTTTTTATTTTTACTCGAAAATCTTGTAGTATATGTAAAAAAATCCTTCCTCAAGAGGAACTCTTAATTTTAATATTAAAAGGTCACTCAATTATTTACAATTTCTCTTATTTAAATAACATGGCACAATGTTGTTTTTTTTTTTATATATATATTTTTCCTATTTATTGGCGTTTCAGCCATTAGGCTCATTTTTTAGGGGCTTGAATTTCCTTCAAAAATGTCTACTTAACAATAATTTTAGCTTAAATAATTTAGTAAGAATAAGTTACTTAATTTCTGCTTAATTTTGACCTTAAAGAAAAGACATTAACCAATAATTAATGTCAGAATACATCATCTTAAATTTTAATAAACTGTTGACGATTCATTATATAATGAATAGCAAATTGTATAATTGCTTTACTGAGAACTTAGCATTGTAAATTGTTTTAAAGTTTTTAATTTGATTTTTTATCATTAAAAAATTTTTAAATTAAAAATTTCCCGCAGAATCAACTTTGAAGACTATTAAACTATTTAAGCTAAAATTATTGTCAAGTAGATTTAATCCTTTGAAAAAATTTTTAGAAACTTTTTTAAAATTTAAAATATATAAAATTCTAGGTAGGTTTCACATAAAATGTATCTGAAACCTACCTAGTATTTTTAAATTTTAAAAATCTTCTTTATTTAATATGTTTCACCAAGAACCTACACCATTCTCCCTTAACAAAATAGATTTAATCCCCTACAAAATGAGCCTAATGCCAATATGATAGAGCGAAACGCCAATTAAAATCATTTAAAAAAACAACCATTGACCCCATGTTATTTAAATAAGAAAACTTATAAATTCTTGAGCTACCCCTTAGTATTAATATTAAGACCTCCGTGTGTGAGGATTCATTTTCTACATTTACTACTATTTACGAGTATGAGAAAAAAAATTAGCTGCTTCCAAATGAAACACCTAATGAATAAATTATATTTATTTTACAGATAGGTAAAGCTATCGAAGAGGATCCACGTAATTTCTTTGATAAAAAATAAACTAGTAGAGAAATCCGCATGCTTTTTTTAAATCATAGATTTTCCATCTGATTAACAATCATATCGGTTCGGATCTTCGATTTGCTAAACTAAAACCTCCGAAAATCCTAAGGGGAAAACCAAGGTCAACTGGATCTGTCCAAACCAAACCGAACACTTATTTTAAAATTACTTAAATGTTTCTTTTTTGTGAAACCTACCTCGTATCTTACTCAACTTTTATTATTATTTTTAAATTATTATCATTTCCGTCCATAATTTAATTTATAATTTGAAAGTTTATATTGGGAAAATAAGGACAAGTTTTTTATGTGTGACTTTTTTATTTATCCACCAACGTTTCGTCGACTTTGCCGACTTCTTCAGGGCTTCAAATAGTCATGTCACAAATAATAGTCATGTCATAAATAAAAAAGTCACACATAAAAGACTTGTCCTTATTTTCCCAATATAAACTTTCAAATTATTTTTAAAATGTTTCACCTAGAACCAACACCGAACTCCTTAAAAGTTACTTAAATGTTCGCGAGGTTTACCTCTTAGGCGGTTCTTCAAGATCAGTTCGAGATTAGATAAAAATTAATCCACAAGATTATTAAAGTAGTTCTTTCACAAATGCAAAAATTCATTAAGTCTTCGAAACTTGGAATATAAGTCATTAAAAGGATAATAAACACACTGTTAAAATTTGAAGACGATTTACCAGACCAAACATGAAATAATTGCAATTAAAAATGAAATTTTTTACATATGGTAGATTGGGAAAGGGTGGGAAAATAATCACTATTTTATTTTTTTTCATTGAAGGACTTTCACCATCTTGATGAAAAGATAATAGGTATTTGTTAGAATAATATATTCGGAGTAACTTAAAAAAAAAAATTTGAAATTATTTACTAGGTAGTTTTGATAAAAAAAAAAAAAATAAAAAACATATTTGGGCGATTATTTTTAGTGGAGGGGATATAAGATCAATGGCTTGGAAACGATCCATCCATAAAGAGAATATAGTAGTGTAAAAAGTACAGTCACGTTAAAAAACATAACCTAAAATTTTAACACCGTTCATATTTATAGAGTTGTTACGAGGCTAAAACCTTTTCTGTGGATTCTCTCGAAAGAACCTCCTTAAGGAGCCCATTTTTTTCTAATCTCTAACTGATCTTGAATAACCGAACTTGGCGCACCTCGGTAAGAAAGCCTAGCGACTCTTCGATGAATTTACCCCAAAAAACTATTGAAAATAATTTTTTTTTATTGATGTGGTATTTTTTTTTCATTAATCTGTCGAATAATACTATCATAAAAAAAAAACGTCTCGATATCTCTTATTAGTTTATTTTTCATCATTTATAGTAAAACATGTGGAGTTATTCTTCCATCACTTTACCTTATTTTTATTTATTAATTGAAAAAAATAATGTTTAATAATTTTTTTCTCTAACAAGGTGATCTCAATAGCATGGACACCTCCAGTGAAGTTGGAAGTAGTATATTGGCTAATACAAAATTGAATGATGACGAAACAGCACCTCTTTTTCTACATTTAACTTGTTCATTACGATTTCAAAATAATATTAAAAGTTCTTCTATTCGACTTCTTCCTACATGTATTGGTAAGTAGAATGTTTATTATTAAAATTATAGTTAGCAAATTATTTAATAAGATATATCTAAAAAAATTTTTAGCGGAATTAATTCAAGCAATGGAATTAAGTGAATCACATCTAGACCTTCATCGTCTTCGAATTACCCTTGACATTCTCTGTTTAACATTACCAGCTGAAGTCAAAGCAGTTGGAACCGGCCAAAGCAAACCGGGTCTGAGATCAACTTCATTTTGTAGCTCCTCTCCTTTACCTGATAATGAAAATGAACATATTCTCGGCTCTGGTGTTTCAATAGAGAGTTTTGGATCTGTCGGCTGTGCAACTCAGTAAGTTTTTCTTAGCTATTTTTTAAAATATATAAGTTATTCTCAATATCATAGATCAGCGTTTCTCAAGGATAGAGTAAAGAATAAAAGAAGTTCACGAATTAAAAAATTTCCAATTAAGGTTTTCGAATGTTTGTTTGGTCTATTATTTGGGTCACTATCTCTGAAATGCTCAAGCAGACTCAACATTTTCTCATTATTAGAATATTAAATGGTCAATTTCTTCTGGAACCGACTTATCTTCACTGTTTTCTACATTTTATTGGTCGTTTTGTATATTTTCAACATATTCTTCTTCTTATTATTTGAAGAAACACAAGAGTGTGTCTTCTGCCGGAATTATACATTTTTTAATTTATATAGTTTCGAGAGCTTTCCTCTTGTAATTGTAATAGACTGATGAAGAGGGCAAAGCTCGAAACTATAATTTCGTTCTAAATTAAAAAAAAATTTATAATTCCAGCAGAAGACACACTCTTTTATTGTTTCCTTCAATTTATAAAAATTCAAATTAACTAAAAACTTTCAATTTAACTTCTTATTATTATTTGGAAAACATTTTTTTAGAGGTATTTCACTCGCATCCATGATAAGTATTAATTAAAACAGGGATAGCAGGGAATTGGACAATAAATAAATAAACTGTAACGGATCGTTGCTAAACTTTATCCAAATTCATTTTAAATATTAATATGTTTTGCTGGCTTGGTGTGTACTGGATATATTAATTATTTACACTTTAACAATAAAAAAATAATATGTTTATTCCTTTATTATTAATCAGATATCACTTGCAAGTTGTAGATCATGTTGACTTTAATTCAAAAATAATGATCGATCCTCATTTAATAGTCGAGGAATAACCATTCTACATTGGATTTTTGACGTTTTCGGTTATTATTAGTAACCATTGCTGAAGACATGGAGGAATCGACTTAAAATCAAAAATAGCCATCGATTCTCATCTAATACTCGAGGAATAACAATTCTACATTAGATTTTTGACGCTTCGATTATTATTGGTAACCATTGCTGAAGACATGGAGGAAACGGCTTAAAATCAAAAATAACGATCAATTCTTATCTAATACTAGAGGAATAACCTTATTGCATTCCATTTTTGATGTTTTGACTATTAATCAAGTTTGAGTTGTTTGCCATAAAAGAATTTAGTCTTTTTGATTTTAAGTCGATTCTTCCACTTTTTCAGTAGAGGTTGCCATTAATAGTCAAAACATCAAAAATGGAATGCAATAAGGTTATTCCTCTAGTATTAGATAAGAATCGATCGTTATTTTTGATTTTAAGCCGATTCCTCCATGTCTACAACAATGGTTACTAATAATAACCGAAATGTCAAAAATCCAATATAGAATGGTTATTCCTCAAGTACTAGATGAGAATCAATCGCTATTTTTGATTTTATGTTGATTCCTCTATGTCTTCAGCAATGGTTACCAATAAAAACCGAAACGTCAAAAATTCAATATAGAATGGATATTCCTCAAGTACTAAATGAGAATCAATAGCTGTTTTTGATTTTAAATCGATTCCTCTATGTCTTCAGCAATGGTTACCAATAAAAACCGAAACGTCAAAATTCCAATATAGAATGGTTATTCCTCAAGTACTAGATGAGAATCAATCGCTATTTTTGGTTTTAAGTCGATTCCTCTATAAAGGTAACGGATAAGAAAAGAACGCAGTTGCTATGGTTACTTATAAACTTTCCTCCCAAATTTTTAGCATTTCACAGAGAAAAGCCTATCCACTCTTACTTAGTTAGGTTAAATGAGTCCTATATTACCATAAACAGATCAAATGAATAAATTTTAAAGAATTCAAAAATCTTACTTTAGAGTAAAGTACTTTAAAATATAATTTTACTAAAAACTTTATTTAACCTTTTTGTCGGCCCCAAGGTACTTAATTAGGATATTAAATTTCATCAAAATTGGTTAAGTCATTTTAAAGATATTTAGAAAAAACTAAAAAAGTACTGAAATAAATAATGTTGTATAATACTAATGTTTGTGGGCCGATATGTACCAAAAACTAATCAGCGCTTCATTTTGTTAAAATGATGGTAGGTTTTCAATTTCATTTCAATCGGTGCAAAGGTGTGGAAAAAATCGTGGACGAAAAAAACGATAACATCCATCCATCCGCACGCACTTTCAAAAAAAATGACACATTTTGGCCTCTCGACGAGATTCCAGGTAACTTTTGGCAAAACCGCCACGTGCTAAAATTCACTCTCATTGAATACTTCAATTTATGACCTTAATTGAGTTCATGGGTTCCGTAATCTTTACCTGAGTACCCGTTGAAGTCGCGCTTGCCGCGCGACCGATTACAATACTTTTCTCCCATGCTTCGCATTGGATAAAGTAAAAAAGAGTCAGACGTTTCGTCAGTGGCCCATTTCATCACTCTTTGTCAAAAGACAATTCCATTATGCGACGAAAATCAAATGGGCCACTAAGGAAGTCGAAATAAATCGACGAACCGTCTGGTCTATTTAATAAAAACTCTGTTTTTTATTTATTGTCCAATTCTCTGCTATTCCTGTTTTAATTTTTCAGAGTGGCTCGAAGTATTAATTTTATTTCTTTTTTACGTTTTGGGAGATGCGGTGCTAAAAAGTTTGAGAAACGCTGTCATAGTTAAATATAGTTCAGAGGTCAATGTGATTAACACCTCTTTTTGATCATTTATAAATTTTTGTAAATTTAGTCAAATAAATTGGATGCATTCTTTTTAAATAGTACAAAGTTTTACCTTAGGGAGGGCTTTTACTTTCTATTTCTCTTAATATTTTTTTTATAAGGCTGAAATTAAAAAACAAAAATATATTTATGGACTTGATCGCAAAGACTTGTGAACTCAAATAATTAAAAAAATTAATTACTATGCATATGTTAAAAAGTTCTTAATACCGTTGCAGAGTTGATTTAAAAAAAAAACACTGAGGGTTTCCTCTACTTGATTTGACATGTTATAAATAATTTAAATAATTTTGCTTACATGTCAGAAGAGGGTTCGAATCCACGTGTCACAAACACCATTCGGGCATACATAACTAGCTATTAAATATATAGCCATACCATTCATTAGTGGTCTCATGTGAATGTTTTGAAGTTTGAAAAAAAATTTCATTTTTTCCTAACTCTAGCACAACGGAATTGTTAATGAAACTATAGGTCCGATTTCTGCGAGATGTCCCCCCCTTGTAACATGTATTTATAATTCTCTATAACATCTCAGATAAAGCAGACACTCCCATTGATTTTTCTTTAAAAATTATACATGTTTGAAAAACACAACTATTCTACAAATAGAATAAGACTCTGCCAACCTGACTACTTCTTCCCCATAATCATTAATTTTTTTTTTATTTTTTCAGATTTGAAAGTGATCGACTTCAACATTTGCCTGAATACCAGCATAAAGCAGTAACTTCTTGCATTTCTGAGGGTACAAATAATATTTCATTAAAAAATAAACTGATGTGTCTATCCACATGACTTTACCATACACCTGAGTCCTCTCTTATATTTAATATTGAATTAAAATAATTTATAATTATTTACGAAAGAACCCCCCCCTCTTAATTTTGGGCCCATTAGCAATTAATAATATCTCCTTTTAATTATGAGACTATTTTATTAGAAATATCAGCTTTCTTCGATTTTTGTTTGAAAATATTTTTAAACCCCCTCCCCTCTTTTTTTGGTCACTATCAATTTCACATAGTGAGTCATTTTAATAAGGTTATATAGGGTGCATATGCAAAATTTCGTACAAATCGATTAAAGGGTCTACAACTTATATTGATAGTTTTATTTTTTTGAACCCCCCCCCAATTTTGGCCCCACGAAGAAAATATTAAGCTCTCTTTTTTTATTATAGGTTCATTTTATAGTATATTTCATTTTTCTTGTCTTTTTTAGTTTGAAAATCTTATAATTTCAATTTTTACCCCCCCTCCTTAATTTTGGGTTCGATTTCAACCAAAATCTAATCAGTTCTTAATCTCAATGCACCAAAACTACATGTGAAATTTCGTTTTGATATTCACAATAGTTTTTGAGCTAGTGCGTCCACAAAAATTTGGTAACGTACTAACAGACATTTTGACAAAACAATTAATATCTTGAAAAATATAATTTTTTCGATGATCACTTATTAGGACTTTTTTGTAGACCGAAATGCCATGGTTTCGCCCAATTTTTTTAATCAAAATAGTTTCAGCCGTTTTTTAGATATTTCGAAAAAAATAAGCAAAAAAAAACACTGTTTTCCATGCACGATTACAATACTTGACCATACCCTGTATTGTAAAGTAAAAAAAAATATACTTAGTATTTAACTTTTTCTATTTTCTTTTTCAGATGGAATGGCTTATGCGAGATCAAATCGCTGGATTTTTACTCAATTTACCTTTAGAAGAATCTACCTTAAAACTCGTTGCAGATCACGTTTCTTCGTCAACTGGCCGATCAACTTGTTTATTAGAAAAAGTCTACTTGGACTTTGTTTTTGGCCCCGAACAAAGTTTACCCTATTTTCTTGAAGTATTTATAATTATATTAATATACCTATCTAAATTCAAAATCATAATTGAAATTTTTTTTCTTGAGAAATTAGCCCAAAGTTATATTGATGATTATCAAATCTGGAAAGAAAATGAATTCTATGTTCTCGTTAAGGATAAAAATTATGCCCATCGACAGAAATCAAATATTTCTCAAGAAGGTATGCTAAGCTATATCCTAAATTAGTGATTCTCAGTCTTTTTGATTTGACCACTCCCCCTCCCCCCCTTTTTTTTCATACGAATTATAGCCTCACCCCATTCTAAAAACTATGCTGAAATAGCCAAGAATAGGATTATTATAGGTGCTTCCCAGATAAGCTCCCAGTCCCAACTGAGTCAGATTTTTGAATATGATGGATAGATTTTGCAATAATCGTACATATGTACTTAAATACTTCTAGGCATAACATTTTATTATTAGAACGTATTTTTTGTCCATGTGTTGTATGTTTGTTAATCTAATTTTTTATTTATCATTTTACATATATTCCCCCATGGCTGGTTCATCCAACATGGGGGACCTCACCCTCAATCTCCCAGACCCTAGTTGTACTTCTGACCTCCCCTCATCCCCTCTGAGCCTATTGGCACACCTCATTGTGCCGATTCTAATCAAAAAATAATTGAAACAGGCCTAACTCGGAAAGGGAAAAAAGTAACAAATCTCTAAGCGTCCCATTAAAAACTAAAAGATAGGTAATAGATGCTAAACTTATACAAAAAAAACTTGAAAAATCAAAGTTGATACCAAAGTTGACTATACCTAAAGTTCCTAAAGACAATTCCTCACTTCCTCCCATATTCGTATCAAACTTCCAGTCTGAAATAAGTCAACTCAACCCCACAGTGACAATTCGAAAGCCCGTATGTGTCAATTACACTGCCCAAGACTCTGGCCCCTATATCATCTATGTTGAAAGCATAGACAAAAATATCGGTCGCCTTCATCCAATCTCCGTAGGTAAAATAATTTTCGATATTACGGAAAATATAAATATTTCAATAGATTCGATGTCCCCTATAGGAAAAAACAGATTTAAACTCACTACTAATTCTTGGGTGGGTGCCAACAAGCTAATTGAAGCAGGAAAAAAATCCTCACAACCTAAAATTTTACATTCCCCCTTTGCCGCTTTTAGAGAGGGTATTATCAAAAATGTTCCAATTGACCTTTCAGTCGATGATATCAAAAAAGGCATAAGCCCTGCACATGCCCTGGCTACGAAATCAATCGAATCACTCGCTTCAACAAAAAAATTAGGAAAACTATCCAGAAAGAAGATGTCACTGAAGAAATAACTCTCTCCCAGCCTCTATCTTTCCCAGCACCTATAATCTTCAAACCTTCAAAACCGGAGTGCATAGACACCTACGTCTACACCCTCTCACTTAATCAACTTTCCCTTCTCTTCGGTAATGCAAGGGTCTTTCGAGATCCATAGGGTCTGCATCTTTACTGGTGCACCCCTTCTTGCATTCGATTGCATTAAAAAAAAAAAAAAAAACTAAATACGCTCCTATACCGGTTATATCCATATCATTTAGAGGCCAAACTCTACCTCAATATGTCTCGATTTTCCACATCAGATCCCCAGTTACCCCCTATATTCAAAGGGTTTTACAATGTTTTTCCTGTTTTCGCTTCAATCACAGGTCAGAGCAATGCCGGGGCTCGTATCGATGCATAAGATGCGGCTCCGACTGTAAGCCTAATCATTGCTCTAACCCTCTAAAATGCATATGCTGTGGGGAACCCCATTTGGCCACAAACAGAGACTGTAAGGAATACAAAAAAAAGTTAAGGAAATTATGGCTTTCCAGAATGTGTCTTATTTTGAGGCCTCTAATTTGCTCAAGGGAAACAATTATTCATATCCACCTTCTCTTCGAAATGCTCCCCCTCTTACCAATGAAGAATACCCTTCACTACCTATCACTAACGAAATTAATGAAACTACAATCCCTGCCCTCCCACTACAAAAACCCAGGGAGAAAATCCAAACACTTCCCCGCCAACCTCAGTCAAATAACAAAAATTTAATTAACCCTGAATTATACTACAGGGCACCAAACTACCCTTCAACACCTATAGTCTCTAACCAAGTGGTAGATTTAAACCTTTTCAAATCGCCCGGTGGAAAACCACTGTCCAATTTCTAAGAGCTCACTGATATTGAATATATTCAAAAATATATCCAAGTTCGGAGTTTTAATTGGTTTACCGGCTCTCTTATCTTTACTTTTCTTGTCACCCTTTTCATTTCCACCTCAAACTCTCCTTACTAATGACATCAATTAAAATCAATTTCTGCAACATTCGCGGTCTATCTCGCAATTCGAACTTACACTACGTACTTCAACATCTCGTACATGAAAAACCTGCTCTTTTAGGCCTATCCGAAACTATAATTGACGCGAATAAATCTAACGGTCGTGACTACCAATTCGAAAACTATACACTTCATTCAAAATTTCGAAAAAAAGGAGGTGTCTGCTGTTATATTAGAAAGGACATCCCTAGTAGGCGTTTAACTAATCTAGAATCCAATGAATTCGATGCCATATGGATCAAAATCACGTTAGGCCACTCAACTAAATTCTTCTGCATAATATATTTGCCCCCCAAAGACCCCAGATACAAACAATTTTTTGACTACCTCCTTGAGTGCCATTGCAATATCCTGAAAGAATTTCCATCTTCTGAAATATCTTTCCTAGGTGACTTTAACGTCCACAACAAAAATTGGCTAAAATTTTCTAGCCATAATTCCCCCGCAGGCTCCGACGCTGAAATCTTCTCAACGGCATGTGGCCTCACACAAATTATTAACGGCCCCACAAGAATCCCAGACAAAGCCAATGAAAAATCCAATCTTCTCGATCTTTTCATCACTTCCCACCCTTCGTCCTATGAAGCAAAAATTTCGGCCCCTTTAGGTAAATCTGACCACAATCTGATAAAAATTAAAACCTCCGCCAATTTACCAAAACCCCCGTCACCCCACTCCAACCCCAGAAAAATATGGCTAGTCGATAACGATAACATTAATTGGAATGACATGCGTAACTTTTTTGCCGCTTACCAGTGGAATGAACTCTGCATCAGAGATAAAAACGCTTCAGAATTCGCAGACGCCCTTAACGAGGCAATTCAAATAGGCTTAGAAACCTATATCCCCTCAAAATTGATTAAAGGGAACAAGGATTCTAAGCCTTGGTTTGGTAGACAATGCGCAGATTCCGTCCGTGAAAAAAACAAATATTTTCAGAAATGGCAACTTTCACAGCTAGAATGCGACCGAGTTGCATTTACCAAGTCGCGAAGCTCATGCAAAAAATCATCTCTGAGGCAAAGAAATCATTCGACCAGAGGATAGCTGACCGTCTCGCATCTTGCCCCAATGGAAAACGGGCCTTTTTCTCGTTACACAAGGCAATAAATAGAAATTTCGCGTCCCCCTCACTTCCGCCCCTCTTTCACCCAAATGGTTCAGTAGCCACGACCCCCGCTGAAAAAGCCGAATCACTAGCATCCTATTTCGCAACTAACTCCACTTTAGATGACAAAGGGCTTAACCCGCCCACTTATACCCCCCAAACCAACCTCATGAACAAAATAATTTTCAGGCCCCAAATAATCATAAAAGCCATTAATAAATTAAATTCCAAATCCGCCGCAGGCCCGGATAACATCCCACCAATTCTCATTAAAAAATGCGCCCCTGAACTTGCCCCTATCTTATCCAAGCTATTCCAACTCTCTTACGAGTCGGGCATATTCCCCAAAAGCTGGAAAATAGCCAGAGTCACACCTATTCCTAAAAAAGGAGACACATCTCAAATCTCTAATTACAGGCCTATCTCGATCACCTCTGTTCTTTCCAAATTAATGGAATTAGTCATAAACCAACACGTCCTTCATCACTTAGAAAACAATAAATTAATTCACGATAGGCAATATGGATTCAGACAAAATCGTTCCACAGGCGACATCTTAACCTATGTCACCCACACCTTCAACAATACTCTAGAGGCCGGAAAAGAAACCCTCGCTGTAGCCCTTGATATCTCCAAAGCTTTTGACCAGGTTTGGCACAAAAATCTTCTTGCCAAACTGCCAGCCTTTGGATTCACACCAACACTTCGCAAATGGATAGAAAGCTTTCTGACAAACCGAAGTATAAAAGTTGTGGTGGATGGAACATCATCTGAATCGTTCTCTACAAACTCTGGTGTTCCCCAAGGCTCTGTAATCTCCTCCACACTCTTCCTTATTTATATAAACGACCTTATTGATCAAACGGCAAACCCCACTCATTGTTACGCCGACGATAGCACTCTACACGGCAAACCCTCTCTCCCGAATAATCGAATCAATATTGCCTCCTCAATTACTCTCGACCTAGACAAACTGAATAAATGGGGCTCTCAAAATTTAGTTAACTTTAATTCAAATAAGACTCAATGTTGTCTAATTTCTAGGCGCGAATATAGAGATTTCCCTGATATTCACTTCGATTCGAATACCCTGAAAATGTGTGACAGCCTATCCATGTTGGGCGTCTCTGTCGCATCTGACCTGTCTTGGAATGAACACATCTCCTCTGTGGCGAAATCTGCAGCAAGGAAGATTGGCTTCTTATTCAGGTCCAAGCGATTTTACAAACCCCCACAACTTCTCACCATCTACAAGGCCCAAATCCGCCCCTATCTCGAATACTGCTCTCATCTGTGGAGAGGAGCCTCAAAATATTCTCTTGCTACCCTTGATGCAATTCAGAAACGAGCCGTCAGGCTAATTGACGATTCTACCCTCACCGACTCCCTCGACTCGTTGGCTCATCGAAGAGATGTCTCTGCCCTTTCCCTTTTCTATAGATACTATCACGGCAGGTGCTCTGATGAGATAAAATCAATAATTCCCCCCAAAGCATACTTTGCACGCAGCACACGTTTTGCCGACTCCCAACACTCTTTTGCGGTCAAATTGGAAAAGTGCCGGACCACTTCATTCGCGAATACATATATCCCCATGACTTCAAGGAACTGGAACTCTCTCCCAGCCTCTATCTTTCCCAGCACCTATGATCTTCAAACCTTCAAAACCAGGGTGCATAGACACCTACGTCTACACCCTCTCACTTAATCAACTTTCCCTTCTCTTCGGTAATGCAAGGGTCTTTCGAGATCCATAGGGGCTACACCTTTACTGGTGCACCCCTTCTTGCATTCGATTGCATTAAAAAAAAAAAAAAAAAAAAAAAACCCACATAGAGCTACAAATGAAATTTTAACTAATGAATTTTTAATAAATTTTACTAAAGCTATAATCGACTCTATTGATAAAGATCCTTCTTCAATAAAGTCTTCACTTCCGTACAATTTAATTACAGAATTAACCAATAAAACTTTAAATCTACTCAACCCTTGTGTTGAAAATGATTATTTATAACAACATCTAAGAAACTGTTCAGACAAGGCTGTGTGAATTGTTCCATATAATTACGATTTATTTTGTTTAATATTATTCAAATTTCCTCTGTCTATTTGATTTTATCTATCTTCATATATTATATTATATATATTCACCGTTTAATGTTAAATCTATTTATGAATTTCCAGATATTTTATATAATAATTATTTTTCTTGATGGCTTCTAATATTCATAAATTTTTTTAAATTATTCAATGGAATTGTAGATCTTTTAACGCAAATAAAGAGTCTTTTGAAAGACTAATAAAAAATGACGGTATAGATTTGGTGCTCAGAAACTTGGTTAAAACCGGTTCAAAATTTTAGATTTTCAGGCTTTAAGCTATATAGAAAAGACCGCCTTGATGGGTATGGTGGTGTAGCGATTTTAATTAAAAATCATATCAAACATAAATTGATTAATTTAAATTCATCAAATTTCGATTTTGAGTGTATAGGAATCGAGGTTGAGGTAAACCAAACCTTGACAGTTAGCTTTTTATCTATATATGCGCCGGGGATACGGGTTCGGATCACTTTCCTATCTCCAGTATCTTCACTTACTATTCTCCACATAACTATAAAATCTTAAAATGTAGATTGAACACCAACAAAACTAATTGGCAAACATATCGGGAGTCCATTGTTGGAGAAAACTGCCTCGCTGAGGAATCCCAAAGTGATCCAGTCCTGAATTACAACTCCCTAATTTCTAGAATAAAAAATGCAGTGTCGATATCGACTCCAATAAAAAATAAAAACTACAAAACCCGTCCTAGTCCTGTTTGGTGGAATGAAGACTGTACTAAAAGTATTTCAAGTCGAAAAGAAGCCCTAAATAAATTTATCCAAAATTCGAATTACGATAATTTTATCAATTATAAAAAAGCTGAATCTGAAACTAAAAAAATTTTAAAAAATAGCAAGTGCGTTAGCTGGAAAAAATTCTGTTCGGAAATGAACAAAGACACTCCAACAACTGTAATCTGGAAGAGAATAAGAATATTAAAAAATTTAGAGTTTCCATCTCGCACTATTGATGAAAAACTAACTGAGGAATTTCAGAGCTCGTTAGCGCCCCCATACGTGCCTGAGGAGCTAAAATTTCTCCCTCCAGACGATGATAACAATCATCTATTGAATGAGATAATCTCAATTGAAGAATTTGAGAGTGCACTCTATGGCAAAAAGGACAATTCCCCAGGATTTGATGAAATTAGTTATCCAATGCTAAAAAACCTCAATTCTCGTCAAAAGTATTGTTTGGTAAAACTATTTAACGAATTTAGCAAAAACTCTACATTTCCTGAGGCATGGACTATACAAAAAGTAATTCTTGTCCTTAAACCTAATAGAGACTCTAATTTAATTAGTTCTTATAGACCCATAGCGCTATCTTCTTGTATTGAAAAAATTTATGAATCCATCCTAAAAAATAGATTGGAATGGTTCGTGGAAACTGGTGAATTTCATAGCTCAAGACAGTTTGGCTTTAGAAGAGGAAAAAGCTCTTTGGATAGTTTGACCATATTAAATAATGAAATATTATCTGCTTTCCACTGCAGAAAGATTCTCACTGCGTTATTTTTACATATAAAAAATGCATACGATAATGTAAATATAAAATTATTATGTCAAAAATTGGAAAACATTAAAATTCCAAATAATTTTATTAATATTATTATTAAGCTTACTCAGAATAGAAAAGTTATTTTAAATGATAATGACAGTGAACCCAGAATTGTTAATAAGGGGTTGCCTTAAGGGGTGGTTCTTAGCCCTATTCTATTTAATCTCTACACAGCTGATTTGGAAAGTGTTGTTGTCCCGGGTGTTTATATTTTACAGTTCGCAGATGACGTTTGCATTTTCACGACTTCTCATTCCATTGAGGAGAATAATTTAGCTTTATCTATGTTGCTTTATCTTATTAACTATGGCAAGAGTTTTTAGGTGGCTTAACAACAATCATCTTGAATTGGAAGTTAATAAAACTAAAACTGTAATATTTTCTAGGAAATACAAAATAAACCGTCCAGACCATATTACTCTTAATGGTATAAATTTTCAGGTCCACAAAGAGGTTAAATTTCTGGGTTTGACTCTGGATCAGAAGCTTAGCTGGAAACCACACATTGAACAAATAACTAAAAAGTGCCAAAGCAAAATAAACATCTTAAAATCAGTTTGTAATTGCTGGTGGGGTTCCGACATAGGTACATCTCTCTTGATATACCGGGCTATTATTAGACCCCATTTCTACTATGGTTCTACACTTTTTGGAAATTCTCCAAAATATATAATAAATAAACTAGAAAGAATAGGATTTCGTTCACTTCGAATATGTACAGGGGCTATGAAATCTACTCCGACTAATGGCCTTTTGGTTGAATGTGGTGAGATGCCAATGAGAGGTCGATTCGAGATGATTTCATCTAGATATATTTCTAGAAAAATATCGATGAGTGACTCATTAGTTTTAAATTCTATCAGAATGAATACAACTAATGATCACCAAGCCAACCATTACACCAATAGAAACACGCTCTCATCGAGTCTTGAATCAATAACGAACGAGACATATCAAATTTATAAGTCTTCCTCTCATATTTATTTTTCTGGTGACTTTCGTTCATATTTTCATCGTATCAGTTTCCACATGTTCAACCATAAAAAGGCTACTCCTTTTATTAATCTTATTTTTAAAAATTTCATAGTCAGTGATTTCACTAATCATACAATCATCTACACAGATGGATCTAAAAGTAATGATGCATTATTTGTAGGAGGTGATTTTCTTATTGAGGGTAGTAATGGTATGAAAACAAAAAATTAAAATCCCCCAAAGAAACATCTATCTTTACAGCTGAAGCTTTGTCTATTTTTGAGGCTCTAAAGTATATTCAAACCTTTGAGGAATGTGAATTTCTAGTGTGTACGGATTCTCTGAGTGTAATAGAAGCTATGAAGGGGCTCCATAAAAATAGAAATCCATCCCCAATTATTATAAATATTATTAATAAAATTTTTAAGTTGGAAAATGACAACAAAAAAATTTCCTTTACTTGGATTCCGGGGCACGCAGGGATAAATGGTAACGAACAAGCAGACCAACTTGCTAATCTAGCTAGGGTGGATGGGGAGTTTTTAAACATTGCTCTCCCTATTTCTGACATCTATAACATCATTAAAAATAAATCTCTTTCAAAATTGCAACAACAGTGGGCAGAGAGCAGTAAGACCAAAGGAGGTCATCTTTTTAAAATTGTTCCTATAATTCCCCATACACCATGGTTCATATACAACCATTATTTTAAAAATCTGTCAACACTGATATAATTCGCCTTCGTAGCGGTCATGCTCCCACACCGTCTCACCTACATAGACTGGGAGTCAGGGATACTCCATTTTGCGTGTGTGGGGGTGAAAATATTGGGGATATTGATCATATATATTTGAACTGTGATAGATATAAGATCAAAATTGACAAATTTTACACTGATATTACTAAAGAAAAATTTTTGCTACCAACACGAATGACAATTCTTCTCCATTATACAAATGTTAAATCGGACATTACCAAGATAATAGGGCATATTTTGTCTATTGGATGGTTTTGGAATAACACTTGACATACTACCTACTCCATATCTCATTTAATCATTACTTATTATGAATTCCTTAAAGCCATTTCATAACTTATTCATAGTCTTCGACAATGATCCTTTGAGATCTTTTACATCTTAGGCCTCAGTTTTTATACTAAGGATCAAGGCAGGAACTTTTTGTGGCCCGGGCGGCGTGTGCCGCGGGTACTCCTATTGCTGTGCTGTGGGGGGCGCCGCTCTGGTGTCATATTGGTCCTTGCTAAGGGGTAAAAATAAAATTTTAAAACTATAGAGTTGGCCAAATGCTTTGTTATGAGCAAGGCCAGGGAGGGGAAAAAAAAATAATCAGGATAAGTTTTTTTTAATTTAATTCACTTTAAATGACCTATGACAGCCTAGGAGGGCGTGAAATCACCTATTTTTATACGATTTTTGTACCTAACGGGATTTCCAAACCATTAAATTCAAATTTTTATAAATATGTCCATACTGCTAATGAACCACAAATAATAACGATTTTGATATCTCAAGTATTTCGAGAGTAATAATCCTTTTTCTTATCTTTACAAAAAACTTAATGGCTAAATCTATTCTTAGCAACATCTTACGATTTTATATCAAGCGATCGTAGCATAATCGATGAAGAGAAGGGCTAGACAACTAAAGATACATGGTTCGAATCATTCGTGGACATTGTTTTTTTTATTATAACTTTAATAACACTGGGCAACAAAAAAATAATTTTTAAATGCTTCGAGCACTTGATGAGTCAATTCCTACCAATTTTGGGTTGAGAAAAACGAATATGACAATGAAAAATTTTTCTTAGCTCTAGTTTCTGTGAAATACAGTAGGTGGCGGATCAAGAGAAAAAGATACATTTTAATTACATATGCTAACAACATTGAAAGTGCATTTTATTTTTTTACAAATTGTAGTTACATTCTAAGAGTTCTACATTGCTGGAATAATACTTCACAGATGGTCGTGTCTGAAGAGATTTATGTGGTGCCTTCATCAGATCGTCGTTTTTTAGCTTGCCTCTTGTAAGTGAGTTCCGGAGAATCCCTACACAAAGACCAACAGTAATCCGCAAGCATTACTTCATTCCATTGGCCCTGATATCTTTGTTCCATAACAGAAATGTCCTGATGGAATCTTTCTCTATGTTCATCACTTACAGCTCCACAACTAGGAGGGAAAAAGTCTAGGTGGGAGTGGAGAAAATGAATTTTAAGGGACATGTTGCATCCAAGGTTATGGTATTTTTGCAGGAGCACTGTCACCAAATGCGTGTAGTTATCGTCCCTATTGTTGCCTAAAATCCACGAACAACTCCCTTGAAGGCTTCCCAAGCTTCCTTTTCTTTCCCTCCAAAACTTGGTCAAATGCAGGATCCTTGAAAAGTTCTCGAATTTGTGGCCCGACAAAAATGCCTTCCTTAACTTTAGCATCACTTAATTTCGGAAATTTCTCTCTTATATACTTAAAGGCCCGTCCTTCTTTGTTCATACCTTTGACAAAAATTTTCATCAAACCCAGCTTGATATGCAGGGGTGGAAGTAGAACATCTTTTGGGTCCACGAGAGGCATGCTAAGCTATATCCTAAATTAGTGATTCTCAGTCTTTTTGATTTGACCACTCCCCCTCCCCCCCTTTTTTTTCATACGAATTATAGCCTCACCCCATTCTAAAAACTATGCTGAAATAGCCAAGAATAGGATTATTATAGGTGCTTCCCAGATAAGCTCCCAGTCCCAACTGAGTCAGATTTTTGAATATGATGGATAGATTTTGCAATAATCGTACATATGTACTTAAATACTTCTAGGCATAACATTTTATTATTAGAACGTATTTTTTGTCCATGTGTTGTATGTTTGTTAATCTAATTTTTTATTTATCATGGGGCGTGAGATATAATGATCTCATTAACTAGAATCAGGTTAGAGTCGTGAATCAGCTCTTCTACTGAACGGTCGCACCTTACCTTCGCATCCAGAGCTAAGTCCAACGAATATATATATAATGGGTGTTTTTTTTAGAGGTATAGAACTTCGAATTGAAATAAAACACAAGAAAATCGTTTTAATGTCCATCAATTTGGCTTTATTGGAAGGATAATTTTATGCCATTAATGTTTAAATATGATTTCGGGCATGTGGCCGCCGCGGCTGGCTCGAATAAATCCAATTCTACAGGTCCAATTTTCAACCACTTTTTCGAGCATATGGGGCCGTATGTTGGCAATAACGCCACGAATGTTGGCTTCCAAGTCCCCTAACGTTTCTGGTTTGTTGGCGTAGGCGAGCGACTTCACATATCCCCAAAGAAAATAATCCAATGGTGTCAAATCACACGATCTTGGTGGCCAATTGACAGGTCCATTCCGCGAAATTATGCGCTCATCGAATGTTTCCTTCAATAAATCGATTGTGACGTGCGCTGTGTGGCATGTAGCGCCGTCTTGTTGGAACCACAACTCATCCACATTCATGCCATCCAATTCGGGAACAAAATAGTCGGTTATCATGGCTCTATACCGGTCTCCATTAACGGTAACTGACTCTCCAGCATTATTTCGGAAGAAGTATGGCCCAATGACTCCACCAGCCCATAGAGCACACCAAACAGTCAGTTTTTGTGGATGTAATGGCGTCTCAAGGGTCTCATGTGGATTCTCTTCACTCCAAATGCGGCAATTTTGCTTGTTGACGTAGCCATTCAACCAAAAATGAGCCTCATCACTGAACAAAATTTTGCGATGAAAATCAGCATCGAGATCAATCTCATTTTCGGCCCATACACCAAAATCACGACGCATTGCATGGTCTCGCGGCTTTAATTCTTGCACAAGCTGGATCTTGTAAGGTCGCAAGCCAAGATCTTTGCGCAAAATCTTCCATAAAGTTGATGGACAAAGCTCCAATTGCTGTGCACGGTGGCGAATCGATTCATTCTGGTCCTCTTCAACACTTTGCTCTACAGCGGCAATTGTTTCTTCGGTGCGCACTGTTCGACGTCTCTGCGGATGCGTATTATCACATAGAGTAAACGTAGTGCGAAAACGATCCATGGTTAACCGAATTAATTGCTCTGATGGACGATTATGTCGACCATAAAATGGACGGAGCTTGCGGTAAACTTCGCGAACTGAACCATTATTTTCGAAATAAATTTGCACGATTTGCAAGCGTTGTTCTTTTGTCAACCTGTTCATGATGAAATGGCAAACCAAACTAAATATTAATCACTTGACAGCTGACAAAATGGCCGCCAGTTAAAAAAGTGATGCCAACTTAAAGTTCTATACCTCAATAAAAAACACCCTATATATATATATAATTATTTAATTTTATTTTTTCTCTCCTATTTCTTGGTTTTGTTTTTTCATTTTTTTTTCTATTGTGTAGCCCATTTACATATTTTTCTCGCTAGGGTTAAGATTTCTTGCAGGCCAGTCTTGTTTAATATAATGCGATTTCCTATCTCTACTGTCCCACATACATAAGAAACATGAATGTTTTGTGTACCCCAGTTGCATTCCTAAGAGTATGGCAATGACTTTTAGATCACCACAGATTTTCCATTTGTATTCATGATATTTGAGTGAGTCCACGAGGACTGTCATATTTGCATATGTCTCCTTCATGTGAACTGAATGACCAACAGGAACTGAAGGAAAATGGTTGCCATTGTGAAGTAACACAGCTTTCAAACTAAGCTTGGAGGAGTCTATGAATAGCCTCCATTCAGTTGGTTCATGGTGGAAATTCAAAGATGTCATCAAGCCATTAATGTCGCAGCAAACAACAAGATCGTTTTCTTCTCAAAAAAGGGAAGCAGTTCCATGTGACGCTTCCTGTACTGTGAGATTCTGACATCACTTTCGAGAAGATTCCATTGCTGTAGTCGAGACCCAAGAAGTTCTGCCTTCTCCTTTGACAGGCCAAGGTCTCTAATGAGATCACTCAATTCCGCCTGACTCAGTCTGTGCGGGTTATCATATTTTCCCCCAAAATCAGGGTCACGGGATGTGGAAGGCTTGTTTGGTTCTTCTCCTGCTTCTTCCACACTATCTTCATTTTCTACTTCAAATACACAAGTTTCAGGTGGAGTAGGAACTGGTAAACATTCTGAATGCAGAATCGGTCGAATAGCAGATCGAAGATTCGGGTACTGAACTGTTCTTCTTTTCTTCATAGACAATCCTGCCTTTATAGGTGGAGTCAAGCAGAAATAGCAGTCATCTATATGGTTTGTAGGCTCCCGCCAAACCATCGGCACAGCAAAAGTCATAGATCGTTTCTTCTTTCTCATCCAGTCTCGCAGTGTAACTGAACATGTGTTGCAACATATTTTTGGAGCCCAAGACTTATCCTGGTCCCCTACACTCATACCGAAATAATGCTTATAGGCAGTCTTTACAAGAGGCGTCAGATTACGTTTCTGTGAGGAAAAGGTTATGTCACCACAAATATAACAAAAGTTATTCACCTTATTAACACATTTTCGTGGCATTTTTACGAATTTTACACTAAAATTACAGCAGAAATAGTACAAAACTCACAGCCACAGCGACAAAATCTATGTTTATGACTTACAAACAATTTAAGAGCATTCGTGTATTGTTATTTGACAGGTATACCAACTCCTAAAATAAAAAAATCTCCCAATTTGAAAATTTTTATTATAAAAATGAAATGTCACTTTATCTCTAAAGCAAGAGCTAATATATAATTTTTATTGCGATTTTTGAATTCAGCAGACGGAAAAACATATGAATTGACAATTTTTGAACCCGAAGCATTTTCATTGTTGCCCAGTGTAATTATAATTAAAATATTAAATCGGTACTTTGCCAATAGTAACAGTTTTTGAATAATAATACCCAATAATGATATTCAATCAGTTAAAACT
Organism: Forficula auricularia; assembly: GCA_024734495.1. Classification (NCBI taxonomy): domain Eukaryota; kingdom Metazoa; phylum Arthropoda; class Insecta; order Dermaptera; family Forficulidae; genus Forficula; species Forficula auricularia. The sequence goes on from JALMQS010000425.1 coordinate 45,608, forward strand.
TCTTAAATTAATATATGAATTTACTTTTAAGGACCAATAATAGATTTTAGAGAAAATATTTTTACATTGCATATCAAAGAGGTTCGTCCCCTTAGGAATCGAATATGCAACGTAAAAATATTTTCTCTAAAATCTATTATTGGTCCTTAAAAGTAAATTCATTTATTAATATTATAGGTCTGGGTTGATTTTTGAAATAATTTCCATCTTTTTTAAAAAAAAAAAGACACTCAAAAAGATGCTTAAATCTTTGCTTTCATTCTTAAATTAGGTTTAAATAAGGATCTGGGGAGTCTTCTAATATATTTATTTATAAGGTAGGGAACCTTCGGTATGCGAGGCCCACTTTCCCTTGGCCTCATTTTTTTATTGTGTTCGTATCAATAAATAATTTTTCCACTTTTGTACAATCCTTCTCCTCCCACTTCAAATATGTGGCTTGAGAACCTGAAATTTTTTTTACATTTATTTTTGCAATTTTTTTAGAGATCTTTGTAATTTTCCGTTTCCGGTTAATGAAGATGGAATCCCAATTGATCAAGAAAGCGACTCTGAACTTGAAACTTTCTCAATATTTCCTGATAGCCCCAAGCCTCAAGAAACAAATTTGATTACTCCAAATTTATACCAATTGCAAAACAAGTTCGTAAATATATAAACTTTCTATAATTATATCCATCAATATTTTACTATTATTATATTATTAAAATATCTTTACACACTCATTGACTGGATAGCACTTTTTGACACTCGGGTTCGACTCCTGAGGAGGCGACAGCCTTTCTGACATAAAACAAACTCATCTAACAAATTCTTAGTTAACTTTAAGCAGAGAATATTCTTTTTGATTTTATCTTATTAAACATTTTTTAACCGAATTCAAAAAAAGGAGGAGGTTATCAATTCATCGGAATCTTTTTCTTTTTTTTTCCTTTGTTCGGCGATTTCTCTTTACCATGGTGACAGATTTCGATTATTTTTTTTTGTATTGGGTTCAGTATAGTTTCCGATTGACCCCATTTAAATGTCATTGGTATTGGACCTTTTTTGTTATATTTGTTCAGGCATAACTTCTTTGTTTATGAACCGATTTTAATGATTCTTTCTGCGTTTGGATCAGTATAGCTCCAAGGTAGTCTAGATAGCTAAGTATTTATTTATTTATTCATTTTTATGTATGTTCAGCGAGAACTTTTTGCCACGTGGACCGATTTCGATGATTCTTTTTTTATTGGGAAGGGGTACCTTAGGGGTGGTCCCATATTAATTTGGTCAAGTTCTGATTATATGATCAATGACAAAATAACGGAAATATCCAATTCTTATGAGCAAATAATCGAAATTATAATAAATAAATAATTCGTTGCAAAAAAATAATAAATAAAATCTTTTATATAAAAAAACTATCTTAAAACATTCATTTAAAACCCGTTAACGTTTCAAGAGAATTTCTCTATTTATAAATTGAATTTTATTATCATTTTCTGATTCATTCGCCCGACGCTTTCTCTTACGAGATGCATGCAAATATTATCTTAAGACACTATTAATAACATCACAGAGAAAAAAAAAATAGAAAAAAAAACTGACTTTAAAAAAATTAAATTCAACAAATAAAATCCAGGGGTGAACCGCGATTGGAATTAGGTGTACACCGTCTTTGGAATTATTTGGAATTCATTAGAAAATTTATTGTCATCTATTGTTTTCTACTTAGAAATGAAAGTGAAAGTGGAAGTAGGTGAACAGGATTTTAGGTCGCGGTTCACCCCTCGAATAAAATAATAAAAACTCAAAAATAAAATAAAATGCACTAAAAGGTATAAAATAATTATCTAATTTAGATACAACTTTATATGAAATCACTTTTTGAAGTCGGTGCCAAACAAATTATACAAGCGAGCTTACGCGATGTTGTCTTCATTACACGCCAAAATTACTAAGTAAGATCCGTCGAGTGCGATTCATAAAATGTACCATATATGTTTGGCACCTACTTCACAAAGTGATTTCTTGTAAAAATTTCGTCGTTTAGTTGTAACTAAATTAGATAATTATTTTATATCTTTTAGTGCATTTTATTTTATTTTTTATGTTATCTCCTCTTTATAAAGAATCCTTGGTTAAAACATTTAACATATTATTCTCAATTTCACTGAGACTTTAATTGGTATTGACGACAAAAGACAAAACAAAGAGAGCCTATTAATTTCTATTTATCTAATCTTTATAATATAAATGTTTTTATTTTAATATCTTTTGTTTTAATTTCTTATTTTTCAAACTAGGGTGTTGCTACGGAGATGTCCCAGTGGTTCACTTGATCACGAAGTAACCGCCTCTACCCTTTTGAAACATACGTCATCTCCTGGATATAGATCTGAAGTTTCAAGTCTTTTTGAGAGCTTACACGGAACTGAAGATGGTTTGTGAAATAAATATATTTTTCAAATATTTCAATTAAAAGAAAAAAAAAATTCACATATCACGTACATAGAAAGCAAGATGCTGGTTAACACTCAATAGTAGTTGTGGATTGGGTCTATAGCTCTTTGATTTGAACTGGGGTCGTCAACCTTTTAATACCTACCACCCATTTTTATATCTTGGTTAATGTTAAAATTACCTTACTACGGTCACAACAGTGTCTGACTAACTCAATTTTAAGTACTAATTAATTTTTAACGGGGAGCCTTAGTAGAAAATATGTACTTAATTAAATTTAACATAAACGTTTATCAAGTGACCGGCTTAAAATTAAACGAAAACTAATTTACCTACATCCAATTGAAAAGTTTTTATTTTTCCGAGAGTAGCAGAGTTGTTGATTCATAAAGAAAAACAAAGAGGTTGTCTTCTGCTTGATGCAAATAAACTTACACACATATTTTTTAATTTCAACTGGCTCTCAGCTAAGTAAATATCAAAAATTTTCAATATCCATACGAAATTGTCCCCATGAAAAATAATATTTATAATTAAAAAAGACTGATGATGAAGGCCAAATCTTCGAACCTATAGTCTCAAACAAATAAATAATAAATATACAGATATATAATTTCGATATATATTTATATGTGTGTATGTTTATTTGCATCAAGCAGAGGACAACCTCTTTGTTTCTCTTTATTTACCTACATCCAATAACGTATGTGAACAGATGAGAAACAACATTTATTATTCTCAATTTCACTTTTATATTTATAATTAAAAAGTTTGACGATGAAGGTCAAACCTTCGAAACGATAGTAATAAATTATATATATCGTCGGCTTAGAGTGTAAAGATGCTAACTCCATTTTATATCATAAATGAGATATTAATACCGTTTGAAAGAAAAAGAGATACAGCATCGTCCAAGTAAAACTTCTACTTAAAATTACGATCGTAACTTGTAGTAAAAAATGTTAAAAATAGTTTTTTCCATAACAACAATATTAAATTTTGTTTGTTTTTTCTCTGCCCTATAAAATTTCCTTGTTGTGAGTTAGCAGACTTACTTCTCTAAGGCGACGATATATATTTATTTATTCATTAAATATAACATTTCGTCGGCTTAGAGTGTAAAGCTGCTAACTCCATTTTTTATCATATATGACATATTAATACCATTCGAAAGAAAAAGACATGCAGCATCGTCCAAGTAAAACTGATACTTAAAATTATGATCGTAAGTTGTAGAAAAATAATGTGAAAAATAGTCTTTTCCATAAAAACAATATTAAATTTTTTATAATTTTCTCATTATTATATATTAAAGAATAATTAACATATTAACGAGAATTGTTTTGATCTCGCTTTTTAAACAAGATATATATCGCGAGACTACTGCTGGTTGAAGCTATTGGAGTCTGCTGAGTCTTACGCCTGGACCAAGAGAGAATGAAAAAGATATTTATTTATTTATTTATTTCAACGGCATGTGCCTTTAAAAACATTACAAAAAGTAATACAAAGGTCTCACCAAGGTCTTTGATGGAAGTTACTCTAATGCAATAAGAAGTGTCGTCCAGATAGTAATTGTATGAGATAAAATATTCCTTTTTTGAGAATGAAATGGTGAAGCATTTGTCAAAATTTAGAAAAAATAAGTTTACTTTGCACCAGATAGTTAAGTTTTTTAGGTCGGATTGTAGCTTTTTGCAGTCTGAAACTTTAGAAATGTCAAAAAACAATTTGATATCGTCTGCGAATAACAATATATTGCAATGTTGAATTACATTGACCAGGTCATTAATAAATAAGAGAAACAATAGGGGATCAATATGGCTACCCTGAGGGACCCCGGAGGGTGCTAAGAATTGTTGGGATACCGCGCCATTGATTCGGACGATTAAATATCTATCGGAGAGATAATTTCCAATCCATAGAATTATATTAGTTGGAAGATTAAGGTACTTAAGCTTTAGCAACAAAATTTCATGATTGATGAGGTCAAAGGCTTTTTTAAAATCAAGGCAAATAGCGTCGAGTTGTGTATTTTTGTTAAGGCTGAGGAAAATAGAATTTGTGAATAGAGTAAGATTAGTGACTGTTGAACGAGAATGTACAAATCCATGCTGTTTACTGGAAATCGCATCAGAGCAAAGTAAAAGAATCTTGTTATACATAATCTTGTCTAATAATTTTGGTATCTCACTTATTATAGCTATTGGTCTGTAATTTCTGATATTATTGCGTGAGCCACTCTTGAAAACAGGAGTAATAAATGATTTTTTCCATAGTTCAGGTAGAAATTTTTCTTCAAGAGAGAGGTTGAATAATATAAGTAAGGGCTTAATAAGAGATAAAGAACGGTTTTTGACTATAAAAGCAGGTACACCATCAGAGCCGACGGTGAGAGAGGTCTTCAAATCCTTTAATGCAGTGATTATTTCTTCCTCAGAAATTGTAATTGGAATATTACTAGCATGTTCATCGGGAACTAGAGTATTTGCACAATAATTGGCAATAGTGTCAGAGTCAAATGTTGCATTTGTTATAGCCAAGCTATAGACATTTTTAAAGAATTCAGCAAAAAGATTGGAAATCTGTGCATCATTGGAGCCATTGAATTCATCGAGGAACATGCTGGAAGGATATCCCTTTGTGCCCTTCTTTGCATTAATGAAGTTCCAGAAGATTTTTATATTGTTTGGCACATTAGATTCAATATTTGAAATATAGGTAGAATAACAAAGTGTGGCCTCGGCTTTGCACAGAGACCTTAAGTTTTTGAAATCATTATAATTTGTTTCACTCTGATTACTCTTGTAATTCTTATGGGCAATTTTTTTGTTAATTATTAGCGAAATAAGTTTTTTAGAAAACCATGATGGATATCCAGCACTATTGCAATGCATTTTAGGGCATGTTTCTGCTATGAGGGACATTATTATATCATAAAACCTCATTTCCGCAGAAGATAAATCTAAATTACATAGAGTGGTATTCCAATCAATTTCTTTCAATTTTTGACTAAGGACTTCAATGTTGCATCTTGAAAAATTGTAACTGACCCATTTTGATTTTAAAGAGCTATATGACGGTGACACACGTCTAGTACTACTAGCACAATTAAGAGATATATTTAAGACAGGTGGGGGTGGATGTGAGGTGGAGGGGTGAAGGGGTTGGGGGTCCGGGGGCGATGGGGGGGGGTTCGGTGATTAATATATATCTTTTAACTGAAGCAAAAAGTTACCGAGCATCGCTTGGTGGCCAGGTACTATATATATATATATATATATATATATATTGTACTGTTCAGTGTTCATATACGCTTTGAAGATAAGAATTGACTAAATAAAAGTTAATAAGTGTTTCAAAATTTGATGTTAAATCCCTGTATTATGTTTTTTTAGTAAAATAATAATTACTTACCTATTAATATAATATTAATTACAAATTATCTAATTTATTTATATTATTTTAAAATTGGTTCACAAACAAAGAAGTTATTGCTGGACATACATAAAAAAAAAAAAAATCAAACGATCCTACTTTTTTTTTTAAGTAAGTTAAAAAACCGGAAGCATCCGAAAAAGTTATTTATTGGGAATATTAAAGGAGACTTGGTTCAACAATTATCATATAAAATCAACCCCCCCCCCTTGCCAGGTAATAAAACAAAAACATTAAAGTTTAAAAAAATTTTAACGTCAAAATGATTTTAAAACTATGTATTTCAAAACGACATTTCTAATATAAAATCATGATTTATCACTATTAAAAACACTTAAATAACTAGTACATACCTGATTCAGAAATATCCATGCTAAAAAAATTTGTTGATGTCTCACAAAAACTTGGAAAATCACTTCGAAATGTTAACTATGAATGTTGACGAAAATGAATGCAGATGCTTAGGAAAAAATATTGAAATTCAGACTGAGATAACTAATTCCAGATGGCATTAGGGGACAAAAAAAGGCTGACTCGTTATCTGGCAACTATTCAAGTGATACAGGTAGTAAATAGTTTTTTGATATGAGCGATTTTGCCAAATCGACTTTTGGCCCGCTAAATAGGCATAATACCCCTATGTGCGCCGGAGGGAGATACACTGATCCGATAATAATTTTTAATTCAGGGAGAATAACAAACAGTTGGTTAAAGGATAGCAGGTCATTTTCAATTGAGTGAAAAGATCTACTAAGTAGAGATTTATTTATGGCAATGAGGACTCCACCTCCTCTGTAACTGACTGTTTCGGATCTGTCATCTCTGTAGATAATGTAAGGGCCAATATCGATCTCAGAATCATGCACATAATTGTTGATCCTGGTTTCGGTTAAAATAATGACATCATAATTAAGTGCGAAGGTTGCGGCTGACAACCTCACCTGATCAAGTTTACATCTCATACTTCTGATATTCTGAAGATATGATCCGTTTAGCTATAATCCAACGTCATTTTGCGTTTAAGCCCGCATGACACTTGGATGGATCAACGATATTAAATTTTGTTTGTTTTTTCCTATAAAATTTCCTTGTTGTGAGTTGGCAGGTTTACTCTCTAAGGCGACGATATGTTTATTTGCATCAAAAAAAACAGTTCAAAATGTACACTTGCGAATCAATTAGCCATAAATCCGTACCATCACAATGTTGCGAATTCGAGTGGCAGCATCCATTATTCTTTGCGAAAAGTGTTCACGAGTGTTTATTTTAACACTATGAACGAGGTCACTTAGGTGAACTCAATAGTGTCATCTTCTGTTATTAAATAATAACAATTACCATTAATTGTATGTTGTTTTCATTGTTAAATAGATATTAAATGTATGTTATTCATATTTTTAATTAGTAATTTGTGTCTCTCAAATAATTTAACCACTTTTATAATTAGCGAAAACGACGAGCTTAATTTTCTAAAGACCTCTCCCTAAAAATTTACCAGGTGCCTCACACTGTATTGCTACGCCTCTCATACTAAGAGAAACATTCTCAATGCTAAAATGCTTAGTATATAAGCATTGAATTTTTAAAGAAAATATATTTTAAACAAGATTCGACAATATATTTTCACTTACATAGCGAAGCATGAAAGTTAAAGTATTACATCCACTTTTGAGAGGTTCAATTTTCGAAGTCTTCTATCTCCAAAACTATAAAGATAATTTCACTCAGGCAAATTCAAGTGATAGTATTCAATGCTCTTAAGAAGTAGGAACTGAGTTTAGAAAAATAAAACTGGTTTTGTGATCATCAGAGGCAAAATTCACCCGAAAATACATTGGTCGTGAGTGTGCATCTCAACAAGGAAATTTAAATTTTAAGTTAGGAATCAGCCAGCAATAATATGACAACCTTTTGGTCCAAATCACCCTTGTAGGTATATCTTTACTTGAAAGTGGGAATGGTTTTTATTTATTTTTTTTCTTATAAGTAATTTTTAGGATTTTTTTAAAAATCCCTGTTCTTAACAATTATCACAAGTTCTGTGATGTGCATTTTTTTTCTTAATTGAAACACTGGAAGGAGACTAATTTGAAAGGTAGAAATTGGTAGGATGATTTCATAGAAGGGTGATTGTATGGGAAAGTCGTGTGGTGCACACATCATACAATTTAATTTGTATAAAATTATTTCGAGGCCATTACACAGACACTAGTGATGATTCAAGAATATAGTTTGTATTTATATATTTTTATTTTATTTTTCACTCTAGGTTACGAAGGCTATGAAGGAGATTCAAGTTGTTCTGAATTGGATGAATGTGAAATGGCAGTTGAAACTGAAATTCATCGACCTTCTTTACCTGATTTTTGGCTGGTTCTTCGAGTAGATTCCGATACGGTGATTTCTTATTTTCATTGCCGGTACGTTTCTTGGATAAGAAATTCGATAAAATCAAATGTGCGAAACATAATAATTAATTTAGACACTTCTCTTTTTCTAGGGGTGGAGATATGGGTCGCCACTGTCCAATTCATCGGCTTGTTATGGATTATATCAAACAATTATGTAAACATGTTAATCAAAGGTTATTATTACAAAATCTGGATGAAACCCGTTTATGTGATAGATTGCTTGAAAGAGAAAGTGAAGAATACTGGTCAGGTCCAGAACAGCCATCATCATCTTCGAAACAAAACACGGAAGGTGATCTAATAAAAAAAAGATTATTATTATTATACAATTATTGAATTTAACTGATCATCAAAAAGTGCTTAAAAGAGGGTCTCACTAGTAACGGGAATTTTAACTTGCCCACCATTTCGATAATGTTAAACCAGTGTCGTTAAGTAACTAATGTTTATACATTTTTGAGTATCTAGTTTATTAATATCTTAAACGTTTCGGGAAATATATACCTATATATATATATATATATATATATATATATATATATATATATATATATATGTTACGGTAAATGTACACTCTTGGGAAATGTACACTTTTACCGTAAAATGTGTACATTTTCCCAAAAGTTAGGTATATGTGAACTGAAAATAATGTATATGTACATTTCCCGCCAAGTGTGTACTCTTGCCTTCACGTTTTGGTAAATGTATACTCTTACCTTCATGATTTAAGAAAAGCTGGAATACAAATAAATTAAAAATGTTGTTGCAGTAAAAAAATATTTATTTAAATAAACATAATACAAAAGGCTTTAATAACGAAAATTATTTTAATAAAAAATGTAAATGACTAACAAAACATACTTTTCTTTGCATATTATATAATATGTCGTAGGTTATGATCCCAATATTCCTAAATACAATTTTCGTCCTAGTTTTTCAGGACCAATACGATGGGAATCAAACAAATAATAATAATAACATACTTTTCTTTATTATAACAGTTAAATTTTATAAAACTATAAAGGAACATATAGAAATTTTATAATGAAAAAAGTTTTATTTATTTGAGCAAGAATTTCTATTGTGGCACTTGGAATTACATTCCAGCATTTTTACAAATGCATTTTTTTGAGGAACATGTTCCTTTACAGATGCATCTTTTAAAACCTTGTCCACCAGTAAGGGACTGCATTCCTATAATTTCTCTTACCGATTTCTCAACATCTTGAGGAACATCTTCGTATGATATAAACTTTTGTTCGCAAATGGCGAATTCATGCCTAGAATAAGATTGTTTTAAAACTCCCTGTTTAGTTCCTAATTTATATAAATTTTTATCGTCATCTCTAGACAAAATAACGCAAATCAAATTTTTTGGATCCGTTTTACCACGATCAACGTCTGGAATGGAAACTCTAACATTGTCACCAATCACAGCAGCAGGAAATTTTTCTTTCGAAAGATTACACATTTTGATAGCTTGATTTTCTAAATTTTCCCTTGCTTTCTTTCGAGCATTATCAATTAAAATTTTCTTCTCGTTTAAAACAGAATTTAGCTCAAAACTTACATCTTTATCTTCAATTTGGTTTACATAATAAACCATCATCCAAAATTATGTCTAACGTTTCAATGGAAAATTCATCGTTTTCTGGGACTTTGCTATGTGGTGAATTGGCTGTGTGTACTCCTTCTAGTAATTGCTCTAACTCTTCTTCTTTTTCTAGTTGTTCAACAGATTACATAGGTAAATTTGATGTTTTCAACCCCAATTTCATTCTTGTTCCGAATAAAGCTTCATAGGGAGTTTGCTTTATACCCTCATGAAAAGCTCTATTTTTCATCAGTTGAACATATTTTAAACCTTCTGACCACTTGGTTGTTTGGTTAGTGATAAGCCAGGTTGTAAGCATATTTTGAACATCTTGATTCGCTCGCTCTATCGAGCTCTTGCTTTGGGAATGGCGAGGCTTCCCGTGTATTATTTTCACACCATCCCACATATTTGCTAATTCTTGGATAATTTTATTTGCAAACTCCCTACCATTATCACATTGGAGAATGGATGGAGCTCCAAAAAGAGTGAAAATGTCCATAAGTTGTTTTGCTACTTCTAACGCAGTTTTTGTTTTTAGTGGGCGCAGTACAACAAATTTGGTTAAATGATCTTGATAATTTAAAATAAATTTAAATTCATTATCTGGTTGTGTCTGTAAATCTATAAGATCCACTTGACACCAACTCGTCAAAATTGGTTTTATCACAATTTCTTTTTTCTTGCCCTTTGCCTTTTTTACTTTATCCAATGCGAAGCATGGGGAAAGTATTGTAATCGGTCTCGCGGCAAGCGCGACTTCAAACGATCCTCAGGTAAAGAGTACGGAACCCATGGACTCAATTATGGTCACAAATTGAAGTATTCAATTAGATTGAATTTTAGCAAGTGACGGTTTTGCCAAAAATTACCTAGGATCTCGTCAAGAGGCCAAAAAGTGCCATTTTTTCTGGAAGTGCGTGGGGATGGATGTATGTGTGTTATCGTTTTTTTCGTCCACGAATTTTTCCACACCGTTGCACCGATTGAATTGAAATTGAAAACCTACCAGTACTTTAACAAAATGAAGCGCTGATTAGTTTTTGGTACATATCGGCCCACAAACATTAGTACTTTATTTCAGTACTTTTTTAGTTTTTTCTAAATATCTTTAAAATGACTTAACCAATTTTGATGAAATTTAATATCCTAATTAAGTACCTTGGGGACCACAAAAAAGGTTAAATAAAGTTTTTAGTAAAATTATATTTTAAAGTACTTTACTCTAGAACATATTAATATTTCAAATGAATTTAGATAAAGTTTAGCAACGATCCGTTGCAGTTTATTTGACATGCTTCACATAAAGATAAATACAACATAACTGCTTCAGTAGTAAAGTTGTTGTATTTGTTATTAATTTCTTTCACTAATCTGTTTCGGCCACCATGGCCAGTTGCCAAATGAGCATCGTGTATAATTCCATAAGTTTCTTCAATTTTTGCAAAATATTTTATGCTACCCCCTTCTTTAAATGGACTTATTAATTTTTCTTCCTTCCCTACCACTATTATATCATATCTTTTCAGCCGACGGTAATCTACATCAATTTTATTCTTTTCTTTTAATTTTGCTGCCTTTACTTCCAATAATATTTTTTCATACTGATGCTGGTTTAAATAAATATTATTTTTGTTTTTTTGTGATACAATCTGTTCTAGTTGGCTTTTAAATTTTTCTTTTTGTTCCATTGTTTTTCAAAAATTCTAACTAAAAAAATATTTTTTTTGTAGAAAAATTAAAATTTTAAATCTATAATTATGATAATTTTAACTTACCTGAGTCTTATTTCTCTAAATATCTTAAATTATATCCAGAAATCTTCAGTACTATGGCATTAATTTGTAATGTAGTTATTGTAGGGTACATAAACATAATAACATTAAGACAAATTGATTTTTTAAACTGAAAGTTTCAATTATTTTCGTTAACCAATTTGAACCACGAAAGTTAAATAATATGATAAATATATGAATCTATATATTTATACTATATAAACAATTTCCTATGTTAATTCTACATTAAGAAAATTATTTTATTATTTTTGAAAAGGAAAAATTTCAAAAATAATAAAATAATTTTCTTAATGTAGAATTAACATAGGAAATTATTTATATAGTATAAATATATAGATTCATATATATTTATCATATTATTTAACTTTCGCGGTTCAAATTGCTTAATAATAACATTAACATTATAGATAGAGCACTTGCACGAAATGTGTAACGTGAAATAGCAGCGCCTACTGAACTAGCCGAAACGGTAGTTCGCGTACCAATACAAGTGCGCATGCGCACCACATGACGCAATTTCGTATTTTGTATGCTCACATTTACCAAAACGACATGGTCATTGTGAATTCAATGTACATTTCCCTTATTTGAAATTGTAAATGTTAGTTGAATGCACATTACCCAAACGAGGAGGCAAATGTGCACATTTACCGGAAAATGTGTACATTTGCCGCAATATCTACTTTTACCGTAACATATATATATATATATATTAGGGTGTTCCTTATTTTGGGTATTTTCGAATTTCTACGCTGGGAGAGGCTCATATGATTCGAAATAAATAAAAAAAAATATCCCCCTAGTTTCAAGTCTTCATCTCAATTTTTACCAAAACGACATGGTCATTGTGAATTCAATGTACATTTCCCTTATTTGAAATTGTAAATGTTAGTTGAATGCACATTACCCAAACGAGGAGGCAAATGTGCACATTTACCGGGGGGTGTGTACATTTGCCGCAATATCTACTTTTACCGTAACATATATATATATATATATTAGGGTGTTCCTTATTTTGGGTATTTTCGAATTTCTACGCTGGGAGAGGCTCATATGATTCGAAATAAATAAAAAAAATATCCCCCTAGTTTCAAGTCTTCATCTCAATTTTAACTTGTCCCTCACAGCGAAGCAAGTTTCACATCTAAACAACATGGGGTTTTTGGCATTGAAATATCAATTTTTTATTCCCGCCAAAGCAATCGTTCAAAAAATTTGAAACTCTTTAGACTTTATCCTTATAATTGTACCTAGACTTCAGAATTTTTAAAGATTTTTATCTATTATAATTTTGGAGTTACAACTAGATAAAATACTGCTAAATCTTAGTGTTAGTAAGTTATAGACTCCAAAATTATAATAGCTAAAAATCCGTAAAAATTCTGAGGGGTAGCTACTATTATAAGGATAAAATATACAGAGTTTCAAATTTTTTGAACCATTACTTTGACCGGAATAAAATATTGATCGTTCAATGCCAAAAACACCATGTTATTTAGATGGGAAACTTGCATCGCTGTGTGGCACAAGTTAAAATTGAGATGAAGACTTGAAACTTGGAGGATATTTTTTTATTTATTTCGAACATATGAGCCTCTGTCAGCGTAAAAATTCGAAAATACCCAAAATAAGGACCACCCTAATATATATATTCCTTTATATATAAGTATATGTTTAATTGCCTAAAGTAGAGGACACCTTCATTGATTTCCACTTGAAAATTAAATTACTTTTGAGATAAGAAAATTATGGAATATTGGGACTTAATCATCTATCATTTGTTGGTTTCATAGTCATCTGTTTCTTGAGTGACTCATGTTCAATTTTGATTGATAATCCAGCGTAATTTATCAAGATATGTTTATATATTCTTGTTTGGTTTTAGACTCAGGTTCTTATCTTCAAGCTCGTTTAAAATTTGAACCAGGCTGGTTTGCTTGTCCAGTGGTATGGCAATGTGAATTCGCTCTTCATCCTCGTTTAAAAACTGGTCCTGGAAAAACAGGTTTTAGCCGAGGCATTCAAGCTCTTTATACAGTGCTCAATCGCTTTTCTGTCAATAACCGAAGTAACATGTTCGTTTACAAGGATAAAGACAAGAATGTTTTTTATTTAAGGTAAAATTATCATTAAATAACATAATTTTTAGGATTCCGTTCAAAAGTAAAATGGAATCCTATAAATGTCGCTACAATATCTGTCTGGCCCTCTGTCAAAGCATTGTAGCTAGTAAACAAAATAAGATACCTAATTCGAATTTACAAGCCATGTGTATTCATTTTCTCCGAAATCACAAATCGTATTAAAATTAACAAATGATTATTTTGAGAAGAGTCGAATTTTTTAGGAAATAATATTTTTTTAACATTGGTTTTGAAGTATTCCTGCAAAGATCTCTTTAAGAAGAATAAGGCTGTTTATTTTAATTCGTTTTAAAATGACTGAGAGAAGCCCAAAAGGACCATGAATGATATAATCTACGGAACCCTTGGTTTTTACAAGGTGCCATTCCATCAATCCAGAAGAAGTATAGCAATTTCAATTATTTACAATTGAAAAAAGAAAAGGGCCATCAAATGGATCCCAGTAGATTTTTTTTTTACATAATATAGTTTTTCCTTAATTTTAATTTTACAATAAGTTTTTTTTTTTGGTTAGTTTTATTTACATTTCATGATTAAATTTGAGGTTTTTTGCCTGGGAAAGGCTTTGAGAAAGACCCGGCTAACGGAACCCTTGGTATGCCTGTTCGACTGACACTTGGCCTGTTTATTTAAGGTTAATTCTACCAGTCCCTACGATGTTATATCATTTTTTTTTATAATTAAAGAACTAGATTTCTTACCGTGAACAATGTACAATTTTTCTTGGTCACATTCCTACAAATAAATGTAAACAATCAAAAATAAATAAAGGCGGACAAGTGAGAATTGGACTAGCATTCCAGAGTTCAATAACTAATCAATAAATATTATTAGTCGGAAGCCCCGTCCCTCCGTGAATTCCATATTTCTTGGTACAGAGTAGATATAAACGGCTACTTTGGAGCTCTCTCACACTTTCATTTTAAATAAAAATTAAAATTAAACCTAGTTTTACTTAAAGAGATCTTTATAGGAATACCTCACACTATGATAAAAATTATATTTTTGTTTTTGAAGCTACATAATATTCAACCATCCCAAAATAATCAATCTTTCGATTAAAATTTTAATACCATTTTTGATTTGAGGGAAAATGATTACATACCTATAACTGCTAAATTTCAACTTTTTATCCTATTTCGTTTACGAGCTACAATGCTCTGACAGACGGACAGAGACATAATTAGACAGACATTGTAGCGACACTAATAATTTTAATTTTTTAAACGAAAACCTAAAAAGAAAAAATTTTATGATAAAATTTTTGGTTACTTTTATTGGATTCACTCAGAAGCCAATGCTTATAATTCCTGTTCAATTTTAGAAAATTCCTAAATTTTCGTAAACTCTTATCTAACAAATTAGGTTTATTCTTTATAGTATAAAAGTTTTTATTCTTTGTCTCGATTTTTTTATTTCTTTCGAATATGTTTTTCCTATGGAGATGAGATTTAAAAAACATCAATTTTGATCTATTACTTTTTTATGGTCTTAACCATATGTGATGGTGTCAGGGAAAAGGACCCTTGTCTTCAATTGGTCAAAATCGAGCTAATGGCATCTCCTGTTTCTAGAGAAACAACTGAACAAAACCCTTTTTCTCCCGCCTTAAAATTGACTCAGTTATGAATTTTTGAATATTTAGAAGTAAAAAAAAACGTTGTTTTGAGTTATAGCCTTTTAAATTTTGAAAATTTTTAAGTAGACAAAAATATGGCATTTCTTTCATTTTTACACTCTCTATTATTCTATTCCGAATGAAAATTGCTGCTGAATTCAAATATGTAAAAAAAATTATACCCACATTTAACTCACATTTTTGCCATTCCTGAAAAAACTGGTAGGTGAAGATAACGGCCCTTTTCCCTGATACTATAACATATTACATATATATATATCAGGGAAAAGGGCCGTTATATATATATATTGATCTCTTTAATTATTATATTTTAAGATTGCATGAATTTGAACAAGGATCTCTTCATAGTAAGTCGATGCAACGTTCTGATGCTGAAGATAGTAGCACTATACTTGTTGTAAGCCGAAGTTCATCTGTAACATCCCTTACAAACCGTCGTCCTCAAACTGCTCCTATTGATAACATTACGGTACGATTATTTCGAAATAAATTCTTTGAAGTTTTTAAAATACAGTTCTTTATAAAAACAATCATAAAACGTTTATTAATGATTCAAACGTTTCATAAAATGTTGCCCCCTTTTCAATGGAAAATTGTAAAAAGTATTTAGGTGCTTTATAAAAGAATATAGTTTAAATGTTTAAAAGGTTGAGACTAAAAGGACCTCGTAGAATGGATGGATAATTCTTGTTAACAGAAAAAAATTTCCAGCTTCACAGATGGAGCATTTTCTTTATTTAATTAGTACAAACGAGAGAC
The DNA here is from genome assembly GCA_024734495.1 of Forficula auricularia. NCBI lineage: Eukaryota > Metazoa > Arthropoda > Insecta > Dermaptera > Forficulidae > Forficula > Forficula auricularia. The sequence continues at coordinate 61,834 of JALMQS010000425.1, forward strand.
CTTTCAGCCGTGACTCACAGCCATCTTCAGTCTACAACAAGGTAACATGCGAAATGTTTAAGCATAACAATAATAAAATACAATATCAACAATAATTGTAACACAGGTATACCTCACTGTTGTAAATGCAAGTGCGTATTTATGAAAAACTCATTTTCAAACATATGACATGCATATAGGCTCCACCATTTCATCAAAATTCAAAAAAAATAAGATTACACAAATAAAATTTAAAATAAAAACAAAAATAAAATTAAAATAAGGGGAAATGGCCAAGGAAAAAAACTCAATACAACAAACAAAAATATTGTCAAATCATATCAAATCTTACAATATCTTCTAACAAATACTTTGACATATTGCACAAAATTCTATATAATAATAAATGCCAACTTAGCAAATTAAAAGGATTTGATATGATTTGACAATATTTTTGTTTGTTGTATTGAGTTTTTTTCCTTGGCCATTTTCCCTTATTTTAATTTTATTTTAATTTTAATTTTATTTTTGTTTTTGACGTGACAAAGTCTTATAAATCGATGAAGCCGGCTGCACTCTCGAAAAAACATGACTCATCTGAGGCGTTCCATTTAAGGCTTGAAGTGCAAGCGAGAGCGCGGAACGAGCTGTTTCTTTCTATCTTCTCTCTCACTCGCACCCTCCCTAGCCCCAATGCCCAACTCGTATTCCATCTCTTTCCCTCTAGTCTGACTGCTTGCTTGCTCACTCATATATATATATATAAATATAAACCCTACTATGTCCTGTCTATTTTCAACTTCCTCTGATGGACATTCAACAAGTGATCTATCCTAAATAATTATAGATTTTTTTAAAAACTAAGAAAAACCTAGGGAACGGGGGGGGGGGGGGGGGGCTTTTTTATAAAAGGACAGAGAGAGGGAGAAACTCATGAGCAAGCAAGAAGGAGATAAAATGAATGCGCAAGAAGGAGCGCTCGCTTTTAAATTAGATAGAACGAGAGGGAAGGAGATTTTCGATGGAAAGGATAAATACAGCACTCACGACGAAGAGGAAGAAAAAGAACAAAGTTAGCTGCGCAATAGATGGAGAAAAATCGGTTGTCTGTAAAGTCGGTTTACTGACGATAGTTGAACGTGATTTTAAACATTTATATTTTGGACCTATCAAGTGTCTCCTATTGAATATAGTTTAGTTGTTTTATTATTCTTTTTTAAATTCTGTATGCTATCGGAAAGAATGACAGGGTTTAATGAAAAAACCTTTTAATTAATATAATTACTTATTTATCGTCCTTTAATTTGGACTTCTTTAGGCTCTGAAAATATATAAAGTATACAGCTGTCAGACAATCATTAATATTTACATATTAAAACATTACCATATTAATTGTTTTGCGTATTTATTTAATATGCATATAGACTCGCTTATATTATTAAAATCAATTGGGTTTAAAGACAATTTTAACTATTAATTAGTGGCCATGAAATAGTTTTAATTTTAATAATATCATATTCTCAAAATAGAATAAATTAACAAATGACAATTGAATATTTAAAAACTTTTTTATTTCAAGCTATGTTATGTTTTAATAAAAGAAGCGACTCTCTGTGCATACTTATAATAACTAAAAAATGCAATATATTTAATGCAGTATGTAATGTTTTAATAAGTAAAATTAATTGTTAATTATTAAAGTTGTTATAGGGAAATAAAGACTATACTTTTATGCAGATAATTTATATTTAATTGCCAACGTTTCGTCAACTCTGTTGACTTCTTCAGGGCTCAAATAGTTAACTTCCCTGCATATTTGTCATTTTTATAATTATTCTTTCTTAGTAACCATATCAAGGCAGGCCATCAACATCAATCAGATCATGACTTGCCTTGATATGTTTACTAAGAAAGAATAATTATAAAAATGACAAATATGCACGGAAGTTAACTATTTGAGCCCTGAAGAAGTCAACAAAGTTGACGAAACGTTGCCAATTAAATATAAATTATCTGCATAAAAGATATAGTCCTTATTTCCCTATGACAACTTTAATAATTAATCGATGGACATAAATAATCACAATTAATTGTTAATGACACTCTTTTTTGTCTGACTGGCCAATGTATGCTTTATATATTTTCAGAGCTTGAAGAATTTCAAATTTATGGACGAAACGTTGCTAAATTAATTAAAATTTCATAAAATCCCTCCCTCTTCATGATTACATACCATAATTAAATCTCATTAAGAACGATAATTTCCAATTATATTCTTTTATAATTCAACTATATTTTACAATTTTTCATTGAACAAGGGAGTATTATTAATAAATATTTTATGATTGTTTTTATAAAGAACTGTATTTATTTTATATGGTAGGATTATTTGAAGCTTATTTTTTTTACAATTTATTCTAAATAAATGTCACATCTAGGTTGAAACTGAGCGAGAGATTGAAGAAGATGCTGGCCCAATTCATGATGAACCTGTTGCTAGAAGACACAGAACACTTAGGCCTCGTGTCCGATCTCTCTGTGAAGGAATCACACCAATCAGTTGGTCTTCTAGTGGAGCAACTCCATCTGTTTCAAATATCACTCGAGTGGAAGACAGTGTCGGATTAAAAGTTCATGGCATTTCTGAAGCTGGTAATTTATTTCAAATTTTTATATTTAACCGAAGTATAAAAGTTGTGGTGGATGGAACATCATCTGAATCGTTCTCCACAAACTCTGGTGTTCCCCAAGGCTCCGTAATCTCCTCCACACTCTTCCTAATGTACATAAACGACCTTATTGATCAAAGGGCAAACCCCACTCATTGCTACGCCGACGATAGCACTCTACACGGCAAACCCGCACTCCCGAATAATCGAATCAATGTTGCCTCCTCAATTACTCTCGACCTAGACAAACTGAATAAATGGGGCTCTCAAAATTTAGTTAACTTTAATTCAAACAAGTCTCAATGTTGTCTAATTTCTAGGCGCGAAAATAAAGATTTCCCTGATATTCACTTCGATTCGAATACCCTGAAAATGTGTGACAGCCTATCCATGTTGGGCGTCTCTGTCGCATCTGACCTGTCTTGGAATGAACACATCTCCTCTGTAGCGAAATCTACAGCAAGGAAGATTGGCCTCTTATTCAGGTCCAAGCTGATTTTACAAACCCCCACAACTTCTCACCATCTACAAGGCCCAAATCCGCCCCTGTCTCGAATACGGCTCTCATCTATGGAGAGGAGCCTCAAAATATTCTCTTGCTACCCTTGATGCAATTCAGAAACGAGCCGTCAGGCTAATTGACGATTCTACCCTCACTGACTCCCTCGACTCGCTGGCTCATCGAAGAAATGTCTCTGCCCTTTCCCTTTTCTATAGATACTATCACGGCAGGTGCTCTGATGAGATAAAATCAATAATTCCCCCCAAAGCATGCTTTGCACGTAGCACGCGCTTTTGCCGACTTCCAACACTCTTTCGCGGTCAAATTAGAAAAGTGCCGGACCACTTCATTGGCCAATACATATATCCCCATGACTTCAAGGAACTGGAACTCCCTCCCAGCCTCCATCTTTCCCAGCACTTATAATCTTCAAACCTTCAAAACCGGAGTGCATAGACACCTACGTCTACACCCTCTCACTTAATCAACTTTCCCTTCTCTTCGGTAATGCAAGGGTCTTTCGAGATCCATAGGGGCTGCATCTTTACTGGTGCGCACCATCTTGCATTCGATTGCATTAAAAAAAAAAAAAAAAAAAAAAAAATATCAAAACAAATTCATTTATTAATCTTTTAAAGAAATTCCAAAAAATTTCAAATTGTTAATTTGCATAAAATTCAATCTTTTTAAAATAAATATAATTTTAAGTATATTTATGTGTGGGCTAGTTGGTTAAGCCGCTTTTCGCGTAAAGGAGAGAGACGCGGGTTCGAAACCCGTCTGATGCTCAGTTTATTTTTCCTTTTCAATAAAATCAAAAAATAATAAAATAATTTTCTTAATGTAGAATAACATAAGAAATTATTGATCATATTATATAACTTTCGCGGTTTTCGCTTTAAAAAAAGAAAAATTAAAACTTTAAGTTTAAAAAATCAATTTGTCTAAAATTTCACGTAAAATGATCATAGAAAATCAAATCAAAGAGATTATCTTCTGCTTAATCTGAGATGTTAGAGATAATTTTGTTTACATGCAGGCAGGATTCTTCCATTTGCAATTACAACTTTCTATTTTCATTCATAGAAATAAATAGTCATTCCATTCCCATCGAATGAGCAAACTTTTACGATGAAGATGTTAAGATCTTTGACTGAAATTTTATTATATACCCCTTGTTCAAAAAGGTTCAGGAATTTATTCAGAAAATCAAAAATACAAATTTATTAATCAAAATCGATATTGTCTCCTTCAAAGTACTCCTCATTGACTGCAACACACTCATGCCAGCGCTTGATCGAATCCTCAAACATTTTTTATTTTCGGTTTGGTCATCAGAGCCGTCTCGGATTTTTTCATTATTTTATTTATTTATTTATTTATTTATTTAAAAACAATGCTCTGAGGTGGCTACCTCGTAGAGCAGAAACAGAAAGAATATATATACAAATAGTATCATTTAAGTAAGCAAACATAACATATATAACATTTAAATGAGCAAACAGAAAGAATACATACATATAGTAACATTTAAATGAGAAACAGAAAGAATACAGGTATATAACATATATAACATTTAAATGAGCAAACAGAAAGAATACATACATATAGTAACATTTAAATGAGAAACAGAAAGAATATAGATATAGAAACAGAAAGAATATAGGTATATAGTAAGATTTAAATGAGCAAGACTCTCCCAGCCCAGTGAGCAACCCAGAGTCAGCACAAGCAGGCGAATAGACCAGTGACACATTACTCCAACCCAGCTCCCCTAGAAGATGCACCCTGAGTGAGCGATGAAAAGATGATGTTGAAAGCGATGTTCGGATATTTAATGGCAATGTATTCCACAACCGAGCCGAGCTGACGACAAAGGATCTAGTGGCGATCTCAGTACGATGATTTGGAATTTGGATTAGTCTGCCGTCAGCTCTTAATACCCGATTATGGATGGATGATTTGAAAGTGAACATGTTGTATATGTATTTGGGGTGAAATGTGCTGAATAGTTTGTAAATGAACCTGCCAAGCACGTAGAGGCGTCTCTGGGAAGCCCTAAGCCAGCCAAGCCGACCGTAATATGGCGTAATATGCGCATGCCTCGGGACATCAAAAATGAACCGTACGCATGAATTCATCGCAACATCAAGACGAGCCGCGCGGGCCCCAGAGACGTCCCCACACACGAGACAACAATAATCAAATATTGGCATGATCAATGAATTTACCAAGTGCGCGCGAGTAGTCACAGGAATGAGGTGCCTTATTTTTATGAGCCGATGGAGACCCCAGAAGACCCGCCGTGATGTAGCATTTATCTGATCAGTCCATTTGAGGGAGGAATCAAAAATGACACCTAGATTTGCAGCAGACCTCGAGTAAACAATCTCAATTCCATCGACCTCCACTCGAGGGAATCAGCAAGTAGCAGTCTTTCAATATAGGAAGGGCCCCCAATAAAGAGAGCCTTAGTCTTTTAAGGTTTATCTTTAGTTTATTTTTATAATTATCTCCACTTGACTGCTAAAACACGTTCCCCTTAGCGATTTTTTGAGTCTATGGAACAGGAAGAAGTCGCAGGGAGCCAAATCAGTCGAATTCGGTGGCTGTTGGATGGTATTCCTTCTGTTCTTGGTCAAAAAGTTGCTGATAACGATGGCATTGTTCGACCGAGCGTTACGTGATTCTCACAAATCTGGTCTTTTTTGGCGTCTCAAAGACAAATCATTAAACAAAATGTCTTGAACGGATTCATAAGCGATGTTCAAGTTCGCTGCCATCTCTACAATGGTCAATTTACAGTTTTCGGCAATCATTTCTTTGATTTTATCGACGTTTTCGTCGGTTTTTGATGTCGACTGCGTTCGTCATCCTCAACAAACTCACGAAAACTTGGGCCACACATAAAAGTTTGTTTTCGATAGAGTAATACTTTTTCAACATTTTCCCACCATTTTTAACTCGTTGATGCAAAGACGATTTCATTTTTAAAATCGTAAAAATCTCAAACGGCTCTGATAGTCCATACTGAAAACCGAGTATAAAAAATGTTCCGAAGATTGGATCAAGCGCTGCATTCGATGGGGAGTACTTTGAATGGGACAATATCGATTTTGATGAATTAATTTGTATTTTTGATTTTCTGAATAAATTCCTGAAACTTTTTGATCAAGGTAGTATTTCAGATATAGCTTCCTTTCTAACGATCGCCAATAGCCCGGATAGCTTGTTAGTCCTTGATAGTCACTAGATACATTTTTGAGTATATACTATATAGATATTTAGAAAAAATCTGTATAAAACCTGAAAATGTTTGTATGTACACATGTATCTTGTAGATATTTTAGTAAAAACTATCTGTATCTATATCTAGATGTCTTAAAATGTGTATCTAATCTAAATACATTTTGACAAGAGCATCTGTATCCTCATCTAGATTTTAAGAAAAATATATCTTTAACAACAGTGGAGGTTCGGTTCCCAGGAAGACAACAGCTTTTCTGGCATGTAGACTAAGTTATCTACATCTCACATTTCTTTGATTTATTTGATTTAATCGACTCTGCACCCTGGGCAATTATAACTTTCTAGTAAAATGATCATGATAGAAATTGTTACTTAGACTTTCAAAATAAATTTCAAAAAGATTGACTGTACCTTTTTCGAGATAGGTATAACATTTTTATTTGGATTAAATTAACACAGGTTCTTTTGAGTGGCAGCTAATAATCTTCAACTAATAAAAAAATATATTGCAATTGTATAGTATGTGTTATTTGTTGGAGAATACTAGCTGCCACTCATAAGACCCTGTATTAATTGAATATGCAATTTCGAAAAGGGCACATGTTTGAAAATCTTCAGGTATGAAAAAAAAATATTTTCTAAAGTAGTGTAAAATTTATAAAAAAAAATTTTGAGTTACATTTTGGGGCAGTAAAATTAATACTAGAATTTTGCCTTTTTCGAGCATAGTAGGTGCAGGGAAGCTTTTAGATTATATTGATATGAAAAAGTGTATTTGTCAAAAATATATTGCAATTGTATAGTATGTGTTATTTGTTGGAGAATACTAGCTGCCACTCATAAGACCCTGTATTAATTGAATATGCAATTTCGAAAAGGGCACATGTTTGAAAATCTTCAGGTATGAAAAAAAAAATATTTTCTAAAGTAGTGTAAAATTTATAAAAAAAAATTTTGAGTTACATTTTGGGGCAGTAAAATTAATACTAGAATTTTGCCTTTTTCGAGCATAGTAGGTGCAGGGAAGCTTTTAGATTATATTGATATGAAAAAGTGTATTTGTCAAAATATGCGAGATGTGCCCTTTTCAATATTGCATATTCAATTTATACTCCAATTAAAAATTTTATATTTCGTAAATTGTAGTGTCTTACTTGTTGAAATTTAATATTTTTTCATGGCGCAATTGACTATCTTAAAACATTTTTTTGGAAATCTAACTACAAATTTTAGGATTAATATTTATTACATTTAGTATCTAATATAAAATTTTTATTCATGAAAATATTTCAATTCAAGGACCAGATATCAAAGTTGAATTAGTTCAAGTTCTTCAAAATCGTCTTGATGATGCAGTACTAGAAGTACTTGCTATGATGTTAGCAAGAAATCCCATGTGTAAATTAACACCAGATGACGTCCATTTCATTCAGAAACCCCATAGACCACCTTATGCTTATCGAAGGGTATGTAAAATTTATATTATTTTTATATTTAAAATTTTATTATTAAATCAAATTGAATAATTAAACTATATCCAAACTCCTCCCACCTGATCGAGAACCCAAAGGTCGAAAATAATGTTCTTCTTCACTTCAGGGCGCAACCACAATGAGGCCGCGTCGAAAGACACTTATAAATTAAATTAAATTAGGGAACGAAGAAATTCTATAATATAAAAATCTTTTCTTCGTTCCTTAATTTAATTTAATTTATAATTGTCTTTCGACGCGGACTCATTGTGGTTGCGCCCTGGAGTGAAGAAGAGAATTATTTTCGACCTTTGGGTTCGCGATCGAGTGGGAGGCGTTTGGATCTAGTTTAATTAGTCAAGCCAACTACAGAGCTGCGAAAAATGAACGAGGAAGAGATTAAAAGATTAAATAAAAATGAAATTCCAAATTCATATAGACATTAAGTATCAGCTTGGGTTTGGGGATCAGTGGCCGAGAGGATAAGAGCTAAGGCTCTTATGAAGGCATCGCAGCGCACAGGCGAAGATCCCGGGTTCGAATCCCGGCTGATCCTTTTGTCTATAATATAAAAATCTTTTCTTCGTTCCCTAATTTAATAAATTAATAATTAACATTTTTGTTATTGTTAAAAGAATAAAAAACAATATTTCGAACGCAAATTAAACCACATGCCTACATGCTGATCCTATATAATTACTATGATATTAATTAAGTGTGGAGCTGTAAGCTTTTAAAATTCAGATTGCCAAGCTCGAGTTTAAAAAAAAATTACGTGTTCAATTAAATTGTTGTGTTTCGATATTTAGTGGACTGTGAATGTAAATTAGCTATTTCTCAAATGACCCTGATTTATGGATTTATGAAGGAATTTAAGGGAAGAATAAACCAATTATTGATAACAATTTTTTTTATTTGAATGAAAAAGGAAAGTAATATAAATTTTTAATAGAAAGTGGTCTCATTGACCAGATGAAGTGTGGTGGCGCCAATCATTGTTACGGCAGCCTTGAGTTGTCGCTCTCTTCATGTTGAAGCTGAGAGATGCGACCTTTTGTTGAGGGCAATCAATTCGCTTAATGCGAATTAGTTTCTTGTCTTGACGCTCTCTTCACGTTGAAGCTGAGAGATGCGACCTTTTGTTGAGGGCAATCAATTCGCTTAATGCGAATTAGTTTCTTGTCCCCAAACCGTTCGGACCTTTCTAAATAATTTATAAATACAAGCAGAATACCAATCAGAAATTTGCACAAAAGGAATTTGAATATAAAATAGAATCAATAAAAAAAGAGTCTTACCTTGAGGTCCATGAAATGCTTATTCTATAAAACCAAATTGCGACTATTAATGAACACTCAAAGCTCCAAAAACAACATATATTAAAAAAGATGTTTGGATATAAAAAAAGGAGATGTTACTTTGTCGAAGGTTTTAATAGAAAAGACCGTTCGATGAGATCCAAAAACCGACGCCTCAATTTTTAGTCAAATTGGTGATCGGAATCTTATTTTAATTTTTTCTTAGATTTGGTATTTTAAATGTTTGTAATTTATAAATTAAATTTTGAATGATTTATATAGAAGTTAAGACCAAATAAATGTCTAAATATATTAATAAATTTTAAATATATGTTTAAATTTGAATTAAAATTCGCGCGGGGTTTTTTCGAATTTTGAAAAATCTTTTAACTTTATTAAAATTAATGTTTTAAAAATAAAAAAAAAGCTATAATATATGCAGCTCCAAAGTGGTTTACTCTTAAAATTGTCATGTTTCACAACTTGAGTACCAACTAAAAGTTTCATTCGTGGTGGACGTTCCGAACATGTTCAGGATCTCCCCCCCCCCCCCCGAAGTGTTTTCAAAGATAAAAATAAAATTTCTCAAAACATTTAAAAAACAACGTGATTTTTTTATGATTAATGTAAAGATTTAAGCATTTTTTTTGAGTTTTTTTTTAAAAATTGTATGAAAATTTTATTTTTACTGTTTACAACACTTCGCAAAAAGATCCCAAACATATTCGGAACAAAGTTACTAACATTCGATAATAAATGATACATTTTAATATAAAAACTATTAAAAAATAGTCAATAATTATTTATTTTTAATGTTTTCAGTTCTGCATTCAAGAAAGTGCCTTCAAGTTTCTTCCTGCATTGACTTATTATCTTAAACAAAATATTCTTCAATTTCTACACATTCCAAAATATACTAACGCTCAAGCTGAAAATCATTTTCAGGTGATTATCATCTTTTGGACCTTTCTTTTATTTATTTATTAATTTATTAGCTCAGCATAAAATCTTGTAACTTAACCGTTATCAAGAGATGTTATGTTTAGGAAGTTTCGTTTATCCTATAACCAGATATCGTTCACGAAGCATATCAGGCCTTTGGATCCGTTTCCACCTGGACCCTGCCGGGAGCTTGTCAATATGTTATCGTGCTAGTAATATGTAAAGTGACTTTCGGGCTTTTTCGCTAATGTTCGGACTTAATTTTCCTGCAAACTTAAACCACGAATACTTATGTACACTTAGACCAAGTTTACCTTGAAAATTATTCATAGAGGGTGTCAATCTTGTAATGACAAGTTTTTTTTTTTTTTTTTTAATGATATTGATGTGAGAAGGAGATACACCAGAAGTTCCATCCCCTAAAGGCCTGTATGGGCTGGCCTCTCCATCGTGAAAAGAACAGAGTAGAAGGAAAAGAAGCCGGGATCACGAGCCAAATCTCAGAAAGTTAGATATAGTCTAATTTACTAAGTTTTTAGGGGCTTCGAGCAGTGGTAAATTCTCCGCGCGATAAATTAGGTTAAATTTATCTCGCACTTAATTTTTATTACCAGACCCTATACTTACAGAATAAATGTCTGGGTATAGCCGGGAATCGAACCCGAGACCTCCGGGTTGCCAGGCAGTTATGCTGACCATTACACCAGGTAGGCGGTCAAGTGTATTCAAATCATGCATTATATGTGAAGCTTTCCCCTTAGAGCTAGTTATTTGTAAATAAAGCTTTAAGTTTGTGGTAATATCTATCTAAAGCTAAATATGTATATACCAGAAGTACAGACCAGAGGATGTACATTGTTCATGTACATTGTACATAGAGAAAAATAGACCACGATTCGTCCTGGCAATGAACAAGAGCCACAATGCGTTCTGTCCATATAATCTTGAAAGACAGTTTCAATCTGTCATTAACAAATTAAACAAGGTTACTACAAAGCCACAAATGAAAATTAATAAAGAAAGGAAGAAAAATAATGAAATTACATTTTCATATAGATATAAAGCACTGGTTTGAGATTGTGGCTCGGTTCGTTAAGAGCCTCAATCTTTAGAGAGCATTGTTCATTGTAGTCACGCGAAGGTCTCAGATTTGAGACCCGATTCTTTCGTCTATAATTTTTTCTTTATTCTTTAATTTAATTCTTCTATATTTTAATCACCAAAACAGTATAGTCGTGGCTTGGAAACGATCCATTCATAAAGAGGATATAGTAGTGTGAAAAGTACAGTCACGTTAAAAAAACATAACCTAAAATTTTGGCACCGTTCATATGCATAGACTGGTTAGTGGGCAAAAGCTTTTTGTGTGGATTGTTGCGAAAGAACTACCTTAAGCAAATTGAAATTGCACCTATGTTTATAATAACATTTCTTCCTTAAATGCGACCAAATTCAATCACAATTTCTCAATTCAGAAATTTCTTTTCTCGGAGATTTCAATGTCCATAATAAAGATTGGTTGACCCATTCCAGCTCCAACACGCGTGCTGGTCGCCAAGCCTATGATTTCTCTATAGCCTGCAATCTCACTCAAATCATCAACTGTCCTACTAGAATACCTGACAATCCCAAACACACAGCGTATCTTCTTGATCTATTCCTGACAACTGACCCATCGACATTCACATTCTCTATATCCGCCCCTCTGAATAAATCCGACCACTCCCTGATAAAAATTAATCTTCCTTTCAACTTGTCTAAGCCTAAGAGCCAACAAATAAATAAAAAAATATGGCTATTTAAGAGAGCCAACTTCGACGAGATGCGTAGCTTCTTTGGACAATTCCCGTGGAATGACGCATTAAAAAATAAAAATGCTTCTGAATGTGCTTCAGTATTTGAAGATGTAATTCAGATGGGCATTGAACAGTGTGTTCCCTATGTAAATGGGAAAAATTATTCAAAACCCTGGTTTAACAAGCGATGCGCCGAAGCTGTTCGTGAAAAAATAAAGCATTCAAGGAATGGCTTTTCTGCCAAACGGACATCAAACGAATCGCTTTTTCAAAATCACGTAACCATTGTAACAAAATTATTAATGAAACCAAGAAGTCTTTAGACGAAAAATGGGCTGACCGATTATCAGCATGCCCCGCTAATAAAAATCGATTCTGGCATCTCACGAAGAAATTAACTACCAACTCCTCCAAATCTTCGTTCCCCCCCTTAATCTTGCCAGCGGCTCAATAGCCACTGACGCCCTCGCTAAAGCTGAAGCATTCGCTTCATTCTTCGCAACCAATGCCACCCCAGACGACAAGGGACTTGACCCCCCGCCCTATACCCCTAGCACCAATATTATGTCGGATATTAAATTCAGAATACCAAAAATATTAAAAGTAATAAAAAACCTAAATGTTAATTCAGCCGCTGGCCCAGACGACATTCCCACCAGTATAATCAAAAATTGCGCGCCTGAACTTGCTCCTATTGTTTCAAAAATTTTCAAACTTTCATATATCACTGGCTCATTTCCGGGGAGCTGGAAAACAGCAAGAATTCAACCAATTAAAAAAAAAGGAGATTCTTCAAATGTAGCCAATTATCGTCCGATCGCCATAACTTCGGTTCTTTCTAAAATCATGAAAAAAATCATTAATGAGCAAGATCTTCACCATTTAGAATCTAATGAACTAATCCATGATAGTCAATACGGCTTTAGACAATTTCGGTCCACCGGCGATATTTTCTCATATATAACTCATATTTGGAATAAAGCACTAGACTGGTAAAGAGACTTTCGTAATAGGCTTAGACATTTCAAAGGCCTTCGATCAAGTCTGGCACAAAAATCTTCTTGCCAAATTACCTGCATTTGGCCTCCCCCCGAGCCTCTGCAAGTTGCTTGAGAGCTTTCTCTCAAACCGCTCTATTAAAGTCGAAGTTGACGGAATATCATCCTCGTCCTTTAATACTAATGCTGGAGTTCCTCAGGGCTCAGTCATCTCTCCCACTCTCTTTATTATCTATATTAATGACCTATTAAATCTACCCTCCAATCCAATACATTGTTACGCTGACGATAGCACCCTCCACAACGCTCAATCCTTACTAGACAATCGAGCAAACATAGCCTCCTCAATAAATTCAGACTTAAGCATGCTAAAAAATGGGGATCTCACAACTTGGTAAACTTTAATGCTGGCAAAACACAATGCTGCCTAATTTCTAGGCGCGCAGATAGGAACCTTCCGGACATTTCATTTGATTCGAGCTCATTGGAATTTCGTAATAAAATATCATTGTTAGGTGTCACCTTAGGTTCTGACCTCTCTTGGAATGACCATATTATCTCAGTAGCAAAAGCTGCAGCATGTAAGCTTGGCTTTCTTTTCCGAACCAAACGATTTTTCACCCCCACTTAACTCCTTATATTATACATGGCTCAAATTCGCCCCTGTCTTGAATATTGCTCGCATTTGTGGAGAGGAGCCTCCAAGTATTCTCTTATTACCTTAGATGCAATTCAGAGGCGAGCTATCAGACTGATAGGCGATCCTACATTAACTGACACTCTCGACTCCCTAGCCCATCGTAGATCTATCTCCGCCCTTTCCCTTTTTTTATAGATATTACCATGGCTTTTGTTCTGACGAAATAAAATCGATAATCCCACCAAGAGCTTCATTTGCGCGAAATACACGATTTTCTAAAACTCAACACCCCTACGCGCTTAAACTGGATACTAATCGAACAAACGCATTCGCCAATTCATTTATCCCTATGACATCTAGAGACTGGAACTCTCTTCCCCCGACCGTCTTTCCAGCAACTTATAACCTTCAATCTTTCAAGACCAGCATCCACAGATACCTTCGACTGCTACCCAATCACTAAATCTCCCCTTATCTTCACGTTACAAGGGTCCACCACGGACTACAGAGGTTGTACCTTCTTGGTGCAACTTCTTCTTGTATCAGTATCATTATAAAAAAAAAAAAAAAAAAAAAAATGACCTCACCAACAATTTCCTAAGGTGTCTTACACTTAGGAATCACACCTTTACATTTTGATAACAATTACATTATTTATTTTTGAAATTGTTCATATTCAAATTAGGATTATTCTGAGGGCAACATCCGTGTTTCCGAATCGGAGCTATTTTTATATAATCAAAGTACTTCATCGGGCAATGGAAACAAAGGAATCGCCTGTATTGCACTTGCTGTCATCGGACCTGACGAAGAACTTATATTTCCTGGTGGTAGTTCAGAATCATTGCTTCCACAACCAGATGGATTTCTTCATTGCCCATCTAAAGAAGATTTTAAAAAAGTTACGGATACAGAGTTATTCAATCCATCTACTCCACTACCAAATGGTCTGTATATTTTATTTTATTCTTTTCTTTTTTCTTAATTAAAAAATAAAAATGTTTTTAAAAAGTATTAAAAGAATCAAATGATTTATTAGTTGTGCTTAATTTCAATTTATTTTCTTCTCATTTCTTATTTTAAAGATAAATTCTGAATATTTTAAATTATCCCCCCTCCTGAGCAGTTATTTGGCAATTCGCCGCTTATAACACTAAGCCGGTCTCACCCTTCGCTCACTGGATTCTCTCTTTAGGACCCCCTCTATTTAAAAATCCCCTTCACAAAACTTTTGTTCAATTGTGAGTTTGTTTTTTTACTTTACCATACAGTATGTTCAAGTATTGTAATCGTGCATGAAAAAAGTGTTTTTTTTTCCTTCTTTTTTTCAAAATAGCTCAAAAACGGCTGAAACTATTTTGATTAAAAAAATTGACCGAAACCATGGCATTTCGCTCTACAAAAAAGCTCTAATAAGTGAACATCGAAAAAATTATATTTTTCGAAATAATAATTGTTTTGTCAAAATGTCTGTTAGTTAGTCTGCCTGTTAGTCTTAAAATTAAATTAGGTTGGAGTTGGTGGTGTTTCACAAAATAAGCGATAATAACAATTACCCACGACACTTGATCGACAATATTCAGAAAAAGGTAATTTATAAAATAACAGCCCCCCTTTTATATTCCATCATCCCAACAAAAGAAAAAAACTTTAAAAAACTTTATTTCCATTCTCCACTCAGCTACCCTATAGCTAATATGTTTCGCAAACTTAATATCACCCCCGCATTCTATAACAGGAACAACCTTTCATCCATATTGGTTAACAATAAAATCGATATAATTAAACCAACAACAATGAGTGGTGTATATAAATTGCAATGTAATGAGTGTCAATCATTTTATATCGGGCAAACAGGTAGATCTTTCAATCAACGCCACGTTGAACATATGAGATCTCTTCGCAATCTACAGGTGAATAGTTTGAACCCAAATGCCCCCCCCCCCACTTAGTTATACCTCGGCTTTTGCAGATCATTTGTTTGACCACAACCATTCACCTTCATCGACCAACCCCCTTTACATTTCATTCCAAAAAGTAGGAAATTGGATTTATTGGAGTCAGCTGAAATTAAAAAGGCCATACACCTTAATCAAAACATCTTGAACAATCAAACAGACATCAAAACTTCACCAATAATTGACATCTTAATCAATGATATTTAATTTGAATTGGAGTGCGATGAGAGTGTATGGTGGGTTTATTTTTAATTTTTATTTATTTTTTTAAATAGAAAATAAGAGATTAAATTTTCGCTATGCACCCTCATTGCATTCCATAGTTTATTGCCTTCCTTTATAACACATACATAATTTTCGGCAACTTCCAAGTATAAATATCTTTTCTTTATTCCAGCCCTTTGTCCCTACATCTGTTCTTTCGGCTTTCTAAAGCCATTCCATCCTTCTGATAATTCTTTCATATTTACACTAAGTCATAAATAACTGTCCATCATATTAAAATTAAAATAAATTCTGTTCAAAATATCATGTTATCTTTAGTCAATGTTCTCCTGACGATGAGTTAAGAGCTCGAAATATATAGAGTAAACTAAAAAAATCTTTGTATTTTAATTTTTCTCCTTGTGAAACACCACCAACTCCAACCTAATTTAATTTTAACAATGTTTCACTATAAACCAACACCGCGTTCCCTAAATTTTATTGTCTGTTAATCTGTTATTCTGTTAGTTAGTCTGTGCGTTACCAAGTTTTTGTGGACGAGTTAGCTCAAAAACTAGTGTGAATATCGAAACTAAATTTCACACGTTGTTTTGGTCCATTGATATTAAGAGCTGATTAGATTTTGGTGCATATCGACCCAAAATTGAGGGGTGGGGGGTTAAAAATTAAAAATCTAGGCCATTTGAGCAAACTCAACCCAATTTTGTATACATAATCAGTGGGACCCCAGAAGTCTAAAAATGCATAAACTAACCGCCCAAAATTGAAAATCTTGGTCATTTACCAAACTCAACCAAATTTTGTATACATAATCAGTGGGACCCCAGAAGTCTAAAAATCCAAAAACTAACCGCCCAAAATGGGGAGGGGGGTCAAAAATGGAAAATCTTGGCCATTTACCAAACTCAACCAAATTTTGTATACATAATCACTGGGACCCCAGAAGTCTAAAAATGCAAAAACTAACCGCCCAAAAAGGGGGGGGGGGGGGGTATAGTCAAAAAATAAAAATATAGGCTCTTGTACCAAACTCAACCAAATTTTGTATATATAATAATAAATAATATAAATATATAAAAATGGAAAAACTAACCCCCTCTCCTACATGATTATTAATAATTTTATTAAATATAAGTGAGGGGCCAGGTTGTATGGTAAAGTCAAGTGGATGGCCACATCAGAACATGACAGCTTATTTATTTATATGATTCTTTCTTCTCTTAGAAATCTATCATTATTAATTATGAATCAAAATCGAGAAAATATTTAAAATTATTTTATTCATACATATACTATATATGCATATTTATAAAAATGATGACAATTTTTTATTTATTTTTTTTATTTTTAGGACAACCTCGAATTGAATTTCGAATTTGGAAACAAGGACGAGTTAATATTGATGCTCTAACCCAACGCTTGAAAGCCTCTGTTACTCATGCTTGTTGGGATCTCTATACCGAATACTGCTTTTTAACATCACCAATGACTTCAAGTTTAAATAAAAATTATGGTACTTTCTAAAAAATAAAAAAGATTATTTCGAAATAGATTAATTTATCGATACTTTCTTTATTTTGAATGGTAAAATATTTCTTACCCGGGTGCACAAATACCTACTCCTCCACCCTTTCTCTTGATCAATTTCTCCTTCTCTTCTATAATGCAGGGGTCTTTCGAGATCCATAAGGGCTGCCCCTTCTTTGATTCGATTTCATTAAAAAAAAAATCATTTCTTAACTGAAGCATTAAATTAAAGAATTTCTAGAAAGGAAAATAATTTAATCTCTTATTTATTTCAAACAATAATAGTCTAAATACATCTGTAAAAAAATTTCGGCGGAATTCACCAAGATAGGACATTTTTAATTAAATATTCTCAAAAATGCATGACGTTTCAACACCTAATTCTGGGGTCGTTTTCAAGCGATTGCGAAGTTATTCCATAAGATTAAGATTAATTGAGAATATTTTCTAATTCATATAGCCGTTCTCAGTCAATCTTATCGAATGACTACGCAATCGACGAAGAATCAAATCTTCAATAAGTTATTGATTACAAAATAACAATAATAATTCTTCTAAACATTCTCTATTATAATTATTATTAAGTATATTCAGTAAGGATCAGGAATGAATAATAAAAAACGCTCAAAACATTACTAAAGCTTTTTACTTTATTTAAAAGTCAGCGAACTTCACAATAATACAAAAGTGAGGTAGAATTAGCTTCCATATCTACAATCTACACACAGTTTGCAAACAGCCTAGCTCTTAAAGTCAGTTCTTAATGTAGTTTATAATTTTTATAACTTTCACAAAAATGTCGTTAAGTTCCTCGCTCATATTTTTTGACACTTGAGTTGCTCTGTGAAGCATACAGTGCGTCCAGATAACATGTGGTGCTTTCTTTTTAACTAATGCTTGAAGACCTGGTTTGTGTCCGGACATTGAGCAAGCCCCGACAGTACATAGTCCAATGCAATTATTCCAGGTTATGTCGTTTTCTTCAAAAAAACTGTCCATTATATTAAAAATTTCAATGGATGTGATCTTTTCAGGAATGGGTTTGCAAAATAATATATCTTCTATTATATTATTTTCCGCAACATATCGAACATATGCAATTAAATTGGCATCTTTAGCTATATTAGTTACCTCATCTCTTTCTTACATTTTGCGATTCGGTAAGAGACATGGTACGAAGCCAATAATGCATTTGGTAGAACAGAAAGTATTTTTTTGAACGTTTGCTTTTGATTAGTAAGC
Organism: Forficula auricularia; assembly: GCA_024734495.1. NCBI lineage: Eukaryota > Metazoa > Arthropoda > Insecta > Dermaptera > Forficulidae > Forficula > Forficula auricularia. The sequence goes on from JALMQS010000425.1 coordinate 80,331, forward strand.
TCGTCCAATTTTCTTTGGTAAAATTCTATGGGCTTATCAACGTGTTCAGAATGTAGAGTTTCAAAGTGCCGTTTTAATTTGACTGGTCTCATACTATCTGAAATCAAAATTTTCGAACACAACAAAACATTGGTTTTTCCAAACCATCTTTAATAACACTTGAAATTCCTAATTATAAATAGGATGAATTGTAATATCTTTTCTTGGTAGCTTTACCTCCTTGTTCTTTTTTTATTTTATTCCCTCGTGTATCAGCATCACTATCTTCTTTTCTTTTGACTTACTTACTTACTTCCTGTGGCCGAACAACATTTCCAATGTTTTAGCCTCCTCTATAATGCCTCGCCATTTTGTCTTATCCCGTGCTATAGTTTCAATTTCCTTGAGCACCCAACTCTTCAAGATCTCTGGCTATATTGTCCATCCATCTTTGCCGTGGTCTACCTGTTGGTCTTCTTCATATCGGTTTTGCTTCGAAAATCTTGCTGATAGCTCGATCTTCATCAGCACGCACCACATGTCCCACCCAAGCCAGCCTTCTTGATCTTATACAGCTCGTGATGTAAGACTGCCCTGTTATTTCTCTCACTTCCCTTGCACTTCTAAACCTCCATTCGCTGGTAACACTATTTCTAATCATTCCGCTTATTCTCTTCAAGATCTTGTTTTCGAAGCACATTAGATTTTCTTTTGACACCACTCAAAAATTTATCCATTTGTCTAAAAAAGATTTTATAGATATAAATTTATATTGATAAAGAATACATTTTCAAATTCATTAAAATATAGGTTCTTACAAATATTTTCGGATAGAAATCACTTCAAAAACAATGAAAAAAAAATCCGCAGTGCTGCCATGCTTCAGTTGACAAGTTGACGCTTTAGCTAAGTGTATAAATCTTTTATCTATGACTAGCTGTTCCCCGTCGCTTCGCTCCGGTCAACACCTAGGCTCTGCGGGCGCTGTTGTTACCTTGGTCAAAATACTATATAATAATTTTATATATAAAAATTAATGTCCGTCTGTCCGTCTTTTATGAGTTCGCGCAATAAAATATTGTAAACAGAACAAATGAATGAGAAAAACAATATATAAAATAATAGCGGGATTTAAAATTAAAAAAAAATAATGAATCATTTAAAGAAAATTTGTAATGAACTATTAGTGGTATTTAAAATTTATTATTAAAAGGAAATTGAGGAAAATGTATTTATACATTTTTTTCAAGCGTATAGATTTTCATCTTAAAATTTGATCTTAGAATGAATATCTGCAAGCATTAAATACTTTGTCATTATTTTAAAAGGAATTAAATGAAGGTATGTATAAAAATGTAAAAAATAAAAAAAATTCATTCACTGAATTTTAGTTACAATATGAAGTTTTATTTATTTGTACATATTATGGTATGAAAATTAATTTTTCATTAAAAAATTCTCACGCCTCCCCTGGCATTAGTTCGCACCTCCCTGGTTGGAAACCACTGCCTTAGAAAATGGAAATATATTAGACTAGTTTAGACCCGCAAAACTTTTGTGGCTGAATAGCTTATTGCAAAAGTTGGTTTTTTAATTTATAATTTTGTATTTTTGCTTTTTTTTTTTGAATATTTTTTTTTGGTGCTTTGCTTAATTTAGAGGTATTTATTTATATTTTAATAAGCAGGTCACTATTGAGCCGCGAGAATAAAATAAAGAACTAATAAAATTTTTGATTGGTTTGGGTGGCGGGACTAGTAACTAAGTTGGATAGAGCTTCACACCGGAATTGTGAGGCCCCGATGAGTTCCATGATAAATTTTTTAAGCAATTAATATGCATTCTGCAGACAAACAACTATGATTTATTTTAATAATATAATACACTTCTTTACTATCCTGTAAGTGTTTTTAGCATATGAAAATAATTGTATAATATTAATTTACATATATATTTTTTGTTTTAGATAATCAAATACCAAGAGTATATATTGATGTAAGTATCTTAATTTTAATAAATATATATATATATATATATATATTCAGTGAGGCTTCCGCGGATAGGTTCTATGTCATTAGAGGTTTTTTCGGGTTTCTCCGCGTGGGTTTGAGAGTTTTACTCGACGTTTCGGCTCTCCTTTTGGAGCCATTTTCAAGAGAGGGTGGGTGGTCTACGTGGTCTTAACCTTGTAGTCCAAGGTTCGTTTTGGAGGGTGTCTTCCGAGTGAATTTCTTCAGTCGGAAGGTTGGGTAGATTTGGATATTTAGGAAGTTTTGGGTGTTTTGTGGTTGAAGGTGTATTACTTACATTATGGTGGCTGACGTCTCGGCTGTTGCTGTTTTGAGAATGTTGGGCACTATCGATACGTTCACTGTCACTGTTTGTAGGCAAATGTGGCCTGCCTGTTTGGGTCGGGCAATATATAGGGGCCAGGTCAGGTATGTTGGTGGACAGTCCAAAGGTCGGGTCATTGGTGGAAGGTCCAAAGGTCGGGTCATTGGTGGAGAGTCCAAAGGTCGGGTTACTATTATTATTACTACCACTATTATTATTATCACCATTATTACCATTATTTGGCGGGTTATTATTATTATTATTATGCTGATTTTATTGCTAAGATATCTATTTGTGTGTGTTAATTTTCTGTAGATTGTGTGGGTGAAACCTTGGGTTGGGAGCTTCTGTATTCGGACATCTAGAAATGGTAAGGTTTGGTCTTTTTCTATTTCCATTGTGAATTTTATTTGTTGATGTTGGGAGTTGAGATGGTTAAAGAAGGAAGTTTGTCTTTGCCATGTGGCCAAATAATGAAGGTGTCATCCACGTATCTCAGCCAGCAAGTGGCTTTAAAAGGGTGTGTTGCTATTGCTTTAGTTTCAAAGTCTTCCATAAAGATGTTGGCTAAGACAGGTGAGAGTGGAGATACAATCGGAGCGCCTCTGATTTGTTTGAACAGGCATTTTTGGAATGAAAAGTATGAGAAGTATGTGTTTGATGTGCAGTGTTGTATAAGTGAGAGTATATTGGGGGAGATTTTGTGTTTGTTTTTAAGAATTTCGAAGGTTTCGGATAGTGGAATTTTGGTGATTAAGGATACAACCTCAAAACTGACAAGCAAGGAATTGGGAGTAATGTTGAAGTCTTTTAGTTTTTGTGGGAAGTGGAAGCTGTTTTTGATGTATGAGTTTGATTGTTCTGCTAATGGTTGGAGAATTTTGGCATGGTATTGGGCTAGTTTGTGTGTAGGAGAGCGGAAGGCGCTGATTATTGGTCGTAAGGGAGTGTCTTTTTACTTTATCCAATGCGAAGCATGGGAGAAAGTATTGTAATCGGTCTCGCGGCAAGCGCGACTTCAAAGGGTTCTCAGGTAAAGACTACGGAACCCATGGACTCAATTAAGGTCACAAATTGAAGTATTCAATGAGATTAAATTTTAGCACGTGACGGTTTTGCCAAAAATTACCTGGAATCTCGTCGAGAGGCCATAAAGTGCCATTTTTTTACTTTATCCAATGCGAAGCATGGGAGAAAGTATTGTAATGGGTCTCGCGGCAAGCGCGACTTCAAAGGGTCCTCAGGTAAAGACTACGGAACCCATGGACTCAATTAAGGTCACAAATTGAAGTATTCAATGAGATTGAATTTTAGCACGTGACGGTTTTGCCAAAAATTACCTGGAATCTCGTCGAGAGGCCAAAAAGTGCCATTTTTTTTGGAAGTGCTTGCGGATGGATGGATGGATGTTATCGTTTTTTTCGTCCACGATTTTTTCCACACAGTAGTACTGATTGAATTGAAATTGAAAACCTGCTATTACTTTAACAAAATGAAGCGCTGATTAGTTTTTGGTACATATCGGTCCACAAACATTAGTCCTTTATTTCAGTACTTTTTTAGTTTTTTCTAAATATCTTGAAAATGACTTAACCAATTTTGATGAAATTTAATATCCTAATTAAGTACCTTGGGGACCACAAAAAAGGTTAAATAAAGTTTTTAGTAAAATTATATTTTAAAGTACTTTACTCTAGAGTAAAATAGTACTTTTTTTAATTTTTTATTTTAAATTCTTTAAAATTTATTCATTTGATCGTTTTAAGATAGCTCATTTAACCTAACTTAAGTAATAATGGTTAGGCTTCTCACTGTGAAATGGTAAAAATTTGGGAGGAAATTTTATAAGTAACCATAGCAACTGCGTTGTTTTCTTATCCGGTGCCTTTGCTTAAGACATAGAGAAATCGACTTTAAAGCAAAAATAACGATTGATTCTCATCCAATACTTGAGGAATAACCATTCTATATTGGATTTTTGACGTTTCGGTTTTTATTGGTAACCATTGCTGAAGACATAGAGAAATCGACTTTAAACCAAAAATAGCGATTGATTCTCATCTAATACTTGATGAATAACCATTCTATATTGGATTTTTGACGTTTCGGTTTTTATTGGTAACCATTGCTGAAGACATAGAGAAATCGACTTTAAACCAAAAATAGCGATTGATTCTCATCACCTGAGGAATAACCATTCTATATTGAATTTTTGACGTTTCGGTTTTTATTGGTAACCATTGCTGAAGACACAGAGAAATCGACTTTAAACCAAAAATAGCGATTGATTCTCATCTAATACTTGAGGAATAACCATTATATATTGGATTTTTGACATTTCGGTTTTTATTGGTAACCATTGCTGAAGACATAGAGAAATCGACTTTAAACCAAAATTAGCGATTGTTTCTCATCTAATACTTGAGGAAAAACCATTCTATATTGGATTTTTGACATTTCGGTTTTTATTGGTAACCATTGCTGAAGACATGGAGGAATCGACTTAAAATCAAAAATAGCCATCGATTCTCATCTAATACTTGAGGAATAACAATTCCACATTGGGTTTTTGACGTTTCGATTATTATTGGTAACCATTGCTTAAGACATGGAGGAATCGACTTAAAATCAAATATAACGATCGATTCTCATCTAATACTAGAGGAATAACCTTATTGAATTCTATTTTTGATGTTGTGACTATTAATGGCAACCTCTACTGAAAACGTGGAAGAATCGACTTAAAATCAAAAAGACTAAATTCTTTTTTGGTAAACAACTCAAGCTTGAGTTTTAAGTCGATTCTTCCATGTTTTCAGTAGAGGTTGCCATTAATAGTCACAACATCAAAAATGGAATTCAATAAGGTTATTCCTCTAGGTATTGGATGAGAATCGATCGTTATTTTTGATTTTAAGTCGATTCCTCCATGTCTTCAGCAATGGTTACCAATAATGACCGAAATGTCAAAAATCCAATGTAGAATGGTTATTCATCTACGATTAAATCAGAATTATTTTTAATTAATGTCAACATGAACTACAAATTGCAAGTGATATCTGATTAATAATAAAGGAACAAACATATTAATATTTCAAATGAATTTGGATAAAGTTTAGCAACGATTCGTTGCAGTTTATTTGGAAGTGCGTGCGGATGGATGGATGTTATCGTTTTTTTCGTCCACGATTTTTTCCACACCTTTGCACCGATTGAAATGAAATTGAAAACCTACAATCATTTTAACAAAATGAAGAGCTGATTAGTTTTTGGTACATATCGGCCCACAAACATTAGTATTATACAACATTATTTATTTCAGTACTTTTTTAGTTTTTTCTAAATATGTTTAAAATGACTTAACCAATTTTGATGAAATTTAATATCCTAATTAAGTACCTTGGGGACGACACAAAAGGTTAAATAAAGTTTTTAGTAAAATTATATTTTAAAGTACTTTACTCTAAAGTAAGATTTTTAAATTCTTTAAAATTTATTCATTTGATCTGTTAATATACTATAGAACTCATTTAACCTAACTAAGTAAGAGTGGATAGGCTTTTCTATGTGAAATGCTAAAAATTTGGAAGGAAAGTTTATAAGTAACCATAGCAACTGCGTTCTTTTCTTATCCGTTACCTTTATAGAGTAATCGACTTAAAACCAAAAATAGCGATTGATTCTCATCTAGTACTTGAGGAATAACCATTCTATATTGGATTTTTGACGTTTTGGTTTTTATTGGTAACCATTGGAGAAGACATGGAGGAATCAGCTTAAAATCAAAAATAACGATCGATTCTTATCTAATACTAGAGGAATAACCTTATTGCATTCCATTTTTGATGTTTTGACTATTAATGGCAACCTCTACTGAAAACGTGGAAGAATCGACTTAAAATCAAAAAGACTAAATTCTTTTTTGGTAAACAACTCAAATTTGAGTCTCTGGTGTTTAGGATTACCGTGGAATTCCCTTTGTCGGCTGGTAGTATGATGATGTTTTCGTTGTTTCGAAGTTCTTTTAGGGCTTGTCTTTCTTGGGAGGATAGATTGGAAGGTGGTGGTTTGGAATGTCGTAGAATTCTGGTTGTATCTTGTCTTATTAATTCGGCGTCGTCTGGGTATAGGTGCTTTCTATCTGGGATATTATGTGTTCGGTTGGGATAACTTTTGGTGTGATGGCATAGTTAAAGCCTTTTGATAGAGCTTGAGTTGCTGTTGTTGTGATTGGTGAGTCGGAAAGGTTGTGAACAGTGTTTAGGATATCTGTTGGTTTGGAGTTCTGTTTAGGCTTTTGTTCGTGAATTAGTTTGGCGAGTTTTTGTTGACCTTTGGACTGTCCACTAATGTCCCGACATTTGGACCTTCCACTAATGACTCAACCTTTGGACTGTCAACTAACATACCTGACCTGACCCCTATATATTGCCCGACCCAAACAAGCATACCCCATTTACCTACAAACAGTGACGGTGAACGTATCGATAGTGCCCAACATTCTCAAAACAGCAACAGCCGAGACGTCAGCCACCATAATGTAAGTAATACACCTTCAACCACAAAACACCCAAAACTTCTTAAATATCCAAATCTACTCAACCTTCCGACATAAGAAATTCACTCGGAAGACACCCTCCAAAACGAACCTTGGACTACAAGGTTAAGACCACTTAGAGTGGTCTACACCCACCCCCTCTCTTGAAAATGGCTCCAAAAGGAGAGCCGAAACGTCGAGTAAAACTCTCAAACCCACGCGGAGAAACCCGAAAAACCTCTAATGACATATATATATATATATCGAAAATGGCTCCAAAAGGAGAGCCGAAACGTTGAGTAAAACTCTCAAACCCACGCGGAGAAACCCAAAAAACCTCTAATGACGTAGTATATTATATATGTATATTAGGGTGGTCCTTATTTTTGGTATTTTCGAATTTTTTCGCTGACAGATGCTCAATTGCTCATATGCTTCGAAATAAATAAAAAAAAAGATATTCGAAAGTTTCAAGTCTCTATCTCCAATATGTGCCTCACAGCGATGCAAGTTTCTCCTATATAACATGGGGTTTTTGGCATTGAGGGATCAATCTTTTATTCTGGCCAAAATAATGGTTTAAAAAATTTTAAACTCGGTAGACTTTATTCGCATAACACTCGCTATCCTTCAGAATTTTTTACAGATTTTTAGCTATTATAATTTTTGAGTCTATAACTTACTAACGCTAAGATATAGCAGTATTATATCTAGCTGAAAATTCAAAAGTATAATAGCTAAAATTCTTTGAAAATTCTGAAGAATAGCTACTATTATAAGGATAAAGTCTACAGAGTTTCAAGTTTTTCGAACGATATCTTTGACCGGAATAAAAAATTGATCTTTCATTGCCAAAAACCCCATGTTATTTAGATGGGAAACTTGCATCGCTGTGTGGCACAAGTTAAAATTGACATAGAAACTTGAAACTTAAGGGATATTTTTTTTTATTTATTTCAAACCATATGAGTCTGAGTCAGCATAAGAATTCGAAAATGCCCAAAATGGGCACCTCCTTAATGTATATACTATATACTTATATAGGTATATATATATTTTTTTTTCTTAATAACAAAAATAAAGATGAAATGTTTATAATACTTTTTTATTATTACACTTACATTTTATAGAATTCTCAAGAGCATTTAGACATGTGGGATAATTTGAATTATCTACATCCTATTTATCAATATTCTTTACAAGATTGGCTTAAATTCGGAGTTGAATTAGATGTTCCTTCTTTACGAACCCATGAAATTCGTCTTTCACACAGGTAAGCTAATTTTATACCTGTGTTCCTTCTCAAGTGAGCTTATTGGTAACTTTGTTGTTATTATCAGACCAATAATGCTGCTTGAATGGTTGATTTTTTAAGGCTATTGTCGTAGTACAAACAGAAAAACAAATAAGCTAACATTTTAAGTTATTTTCAAAATCATAATTTCATTGATAAATAAAGAATTTGTCATATAATAATAAATATTAAGCAAGATGCGAGGTAGGTTTCACAAAAAAGAAATAAAACAAAATTGAGTTTTGAATTCGATATATTTCAGTTTTCTTTGACTCCTGATGATGGGCTCACCCCAGAAATATATCGAATTCAAAACTCAATTTTGTTTCATTTCTTTTTTGTGAAACCTACCTCGCATCTTGCTCAAGATTTACTATTATATTAAAATGTTTCACCTAGAACTAACACCTAACTCCTTAAAAGTTATTGAAGAATTTGTCCCTAACTATTTTCCGGATTGTTATTAAAGAACTGTCATTAAAATATACATTAAAACAATCATTTATTTTATAATATTATAAATTATAATTATATATTTCCTTTACCCTAGGCACGGGATGTCTACTATTGTAATGAAAATTCGGGAATTAGCTTTAGCCAATGCATCGGATGCAACAGCCTTAGTTTTTGGGAAACTAACAAAAGCAGGCTCTCGAGAAAGTATTGAACCACAAGACTCAAGCTGCGTAGTGGTGACAAGAAATATGGCACAGTGGAAGGCTTCATTGGACAATTATGAGCCATTTCAACCAAATATTCTCTGTCCAAAAGGTAATTTAAATTAATAAAATTTGACTTTACTAACACATTACTGAATCCCTGTGAATTCGAAAATAAAGCAATTAATAGGGTTACCTATAAAAGTAAAACGGAACCCTATTATTGTCACTACAATGTCGGTCCGTTCGTATGTCAAAGCAGTGTATATAGCTCGAAAACTAAATAAGATATTAACTTGTTTACTATTTATTTCTATTTATCTTTCTCGAAATCAAAAATTGTATTATCTTATCTTATCTTATATTATTAAATGAGCAATTCTTGTATATCATCATCATCATCATCATCAGCCTGTCGATAGCGACAATCTACTGCTGAATATAGGCCTCTTCCATCAAATGGAAGGGGGTTGGCATTAAGTCACCACGCTTGCCAGACGGATTGGTGACTAGGAATCAGATTATAGCCGGTCAAATATCAATGCAGGGACTCGGACTCGAACCCGGGACTCCTGCTTAGAAGGCTAGTGTCTTTAAGCTCTCGGCTAATCCGATTCCCTGTATTGTATATATATATATATATATATATATATATATATATATATATATATATATATATATATATAGAATTGGTTTGGTAACGATTTCGCTAAAAATTGGTGTACTTATCAAGTCTCATGAGTTATTAGTCGTGTATAAATTTTAATCCGATTGAAATAAAGGAAGGGGGTGTAAATTAGTCATGTCGCAAAATCTACAAACCGAAGTATAAAAGTTGTGGTGGATGGAATATCATCTGAATCGTTCCCCACAAACGCTGGTGTTCCCCAAGGCTCTGTAATCTCCTCCACACTCTTCCTAATTTATATAAACGACCTTATCGATCAAACGTCAAACCCCACTCATTGTTACGCCGACGATAGCACTCTGCACGGCAAACCCTCACTCCCGAATAATCGAATCAATGTTGCCTCCTCAATTACTCTCGACCTAGTCAAATTGAATAAATGGGGCTCTCAAAATTTAGTTAACTTTAATACAAACAAGACTCAATGTTGTCTAATTTCTAGGCGCGAAAATAAAGATTTCCCTGATATTCACTTCGATTCGAATACCCTGAAAATGTGTGACAGCCTATCCATGTTGGGCGTCTCTGTCGCATCTGACCTGTCTTGGAATGAACACATCTCCTCTGTGGCTAAATCTGCAGCAAGGAAGATTGGCTACTTATTCAGGTCCAAGCGATTTTACAAACCCCCACAACTTCTCACCATCTACAAGGCCCAAATCCGCCCCTGTCTCGAATACGGCTCTCGTCTATGGAGAGGAGCCTCTAAATATTATCTTGCTACCCTAGATGCAATTCAGAAACGAGCCGTCAAGCTAATTGACGATTCTACCCTCACCGACTCCCTCGACTCGCTGGCTCATCGAAAAAATGTCTCTGCCCTTTCCCTTTTCTATAGATACTATCACGGCAGGTGCTCTGATGAGATAAAATCAATAATTCCTCCCAAAGCATGCTTTGCACGTAGCACGCGTTTTGCCGACTCCCAACACTCTTTCGCGGTCAAATTAGAAAAGTGCCGGACCACTTCATTCGCCAATACATATATCCCCATGTCTTCAAGGAACTGGAACTCTCTCCCGGCCTCCGTCTTTCCCAGCACCTATAATCTTCAAACCTTCAAAACCGGAGTGCATAGACACCTACGTCTACACCCTCTCACTTAATCAACTTTACCTTCTCTTCGGTAATGCAAGGGTCTTTCGAGATCCTTAGGAGCTGCATCTTTACTGGTGCACCCCTTCTTGCATTCGATTGCATTAAAAAAAAAAAATATTTTAATCGTTCATATCTCGTCTTCGGTAAGTCGCAGTCTTGAAATTTGAAACTTGAGCTATCTAGAGGCTACAACAAGTTCCACAAGATTTTGTCCAAAATAGAAGTACCGGAAGTTGATGTTTACGTAAGTAAGAATGTACCCCCCTGCGTTTCGCAACCATAAGTCTCAGAGCTACGAAATTCGAAATAGGCTAGAAGAAGTAGACTCACTCACTCTATTTTACTTTCTATGTGATAGCTTAAGGAGCCCAAAGGCTCATCACTACCCCCTGTCCCTGAATTGAATTTAACTAACATTGGAGGGTTATTAAGAATCCGTTAGCTACTTTTGACGATTAATTAATCTCCAAAGGCATTGCCCGTGTTCACCGCGTGGAGGTGGATTCGTTCTTTCTAGCCATATCTAAGAAACTATTAAATATACCCATGTACAGTTTGCTTTGTGAGTGGCCTGGTTCTAGTAACCATGGTTTTTTCTAGGTATGCGCAGCACAGAGTTATGCTGCACATTTACATTTCTTAGGTTCTAGTTCGCTATAAATAGTATGCGCAGCTGCACGAACTGTGTGTTCGTGGAGCTACGCATTTACAGTTCGAGTATAAAGGTTATGCTTATTTTTTAGTTCACAATGAATATTTATGCGTTTCTGCAGGTATGCGCAGCACAGAGTTATGCTGCACATTTACATTTCTTAGGTTTTAGTTCGCTATAAATAGTATGCGCAGCTGCACGAACTGTGTGTTCGTGCTAGAAGAAGTACAGCAGCCTTTTGGTTTAAATCGGAACACCGTAAGAGGACATTTACATGAAAGAATTTTCGTTTTTTTTTTATTTTCTCAAATACGGCACTAGCGGCTTTTTTTAAAATTGGTGTACTTATCAAATTTCATGAGTTATTAGCTGTGTATAAATTTTAATCCGATTGAAATAAAGGAAAGGGTGTAAATTAGGAGTGTCGCAAAATAAATATTTTAATCTTTCATATATAGTCTTCGGTAAGTCGCGCAGACCATTGAAATTTGAAACTTAAGCTATTTAGAGGCAAATAGTTACCGAGCATCTCTCGATGCTCCAGGCACTAATTTTTATCGGACGATTATTTTGTAGAGGATAGAATTTTCCGTTGGGTCGAAAATAAAAAATATTTTTTTTTATCATGGCGATGTAATATAACCCTGTAAAGATCCTATACCATAAGTAAAATTTAACTAAATTTTTCAAAATTTTATTCACTTCGTGACGAAAAAGGAGGCGAAATGATTAAGCTTTTTCAGAGGCGGTCGTGGGGGGTGAAAGAGGGGGGGATGAGGAGATGCGAAATTTCTATTTATTGTCTTGAACAAAAAATAAAAAAAATCCGTTTTTCATTGGCAAAAGATGCAAGACTGTCAGCCATACTCTGATCTAATTATTTTTTTGCCTCAAAGATAATTTTTCATTGGCCTGAACATATTATTTAAACTCAATAAAATTAAATCATTTTTTTTATATTTATTTAATATAATTTAAATTTGATTTTAGTTCACAAAGGTTTGCATAAGCTACCGCCCTTATTGGATCCTGATAAACAACTGGTACCTCGACAACAGCTATTTGTGGCCAATGTTTCTAATCTCGAGGTAACTAAATTCTGATAATTTATTATTTAATGTTATTATATATCTATTATTTTTAATTAAATGGATCGTAGGAGTTGGACTTGACTTTAAATTAAATGGGTTTTCTCTTAGTCAAAACCCCAGACAAATAAATTTAATAAATGAGCCACTGAAGAAGTTGCGAACGAAACGTTTGTAATAAATAAAAACTTTGTATTTAATTTAAAGTCAAGTCCAACTCCCTATAATCCCATTTAATTATTAATCATGGACACGAATAATGAAATATGTTATTATATAATATATTTTTCTTTTTTATCTAACGTTTCGATAAGCTCTAATTTGCATTTTTCTTTTAGTTCATTTTAAATTAAGTTTTTTTTTCTTTTTTAACTAGAAATCAATGAGGCTATCCTCCACTTGATGCAAATAAACATATAAAAGACAAAATTTAAATCTGTCCGGTAAAGGTTTTCTACTCCTCGATAAAGTAGCAAGCTAAAATTTACCACTCTTTTAATTATATTAGTAAAATAAAGGGAAAATTCTAAAAACTTTAAAAAATATATTTTTTATATTTAGATATAGTAATTAAGAAATAATAAATAAAAAACTTTTTTCATGTTATTGATTATTTAATAATAAATGCATTCATTTACGGGTATTTGAACCCATGTCAAACAAAATATAAAATAGTTCTAATTTAAAAGACTAGAGATAAAGGTCGAATCTTCGTAATTATACTCTAACAAATAAATTATAGGTATATAAATTCATTTATATCTAGGTATGTTTATTCACCTTAACCAGGCAACCTCATTGATTTCTCCGTGAAAATCACCAACTCTGCTATTCTGGCCAAGAAAGAATCTTTTCAATTCTTTTTCTCTAATTTGATTTTTTTTTATTATTCAATTTACGCCATTTACTTTATTCTCATTGTTTTATTAAAATTTTCAGATGGTGATTTATATGTATAATTGGTCTAAAGAAAGAGTGGAAAATCTCGTTTTCCAATCCAATGCGCTTGGTAAATGGCTGAGTTCTCGTTCAGGACTCCTTACAGCCCTAGTAGGACAAAAATTAGGAACTTTTTATGTCCAAGAAGGAGCACGATTTCGCTCTGGGCGTCTCTCCACAACGACTATTCCAGCAACACAAACTTCTCCAAATGTAAGTTTAAAATTACGTTAATTTAAATATTATTTATTTTCACATATTTCTAATATTTGTGGTGGAATGGAAGGAATTGATGATTCTTTATTTAATTAAAATATTTCCTATTTTTTATTAGTATTATTTATTTACTTGCAACGAAATTTTCTCTGGAGAGAGACGGACTGGTAGAATTTTTAATTGAAAGTAATGGAAGGCAGCCAGGGGTAGTGAGGAAAGAAAAATTAACACATATCAAATAAGGTGTAATTTATTGTATTCCATCCTCCTTTCCTTTCAAACCAACGTTTCGGAGGATTCTTCCTCCTTCAGGGTTTCAAGGGGTCAAAGAAGGAAACAAATCAAATGCTTCCTTATTCTCTCCAAAACAGTGTTTAAAACTTTTTCTTCCTTAGCAGAAGCATAGAAAAACAATTTTTTTTCTTCCTTTTCCTAATTAACTTTTAACTTTTAGAAAAAATCTTAATTAAGAAAAGGAAGAAAAAATTGTTTGTCAATGCTTCTGCTAAGCAAGAAAAAAGTTTTAAACACTGCTGTGGAGAGAGGAAGGAAGCATTTTATCTGTTTCCTTCATTGACCCCTTGAAACCCTGAAGAAGGAGGGGAGCATCCTCCGAAACGTTGGTTTGAAAGGAAAGGAGGAAAGAATCCAATAAATTACACCTTATTTGATATGTGTTAATTTTTTCTTTCCTCACTACCCCTGGGCTGCCTTCCATTACTTTCAATTATTATTTATTTACTATTTAATATTGAAAAATATACATCTTTCTCCTATTTCTCTTAATTATAAATTTAATTAATCATATATATCAGTCCAGGATTACACGGGGTGTTGATAATAATTAAATAATTCAAATCTATAACTAGTAACTCACTCAGTTACTCAAACACTTAAAGATAATTAACATCCAGCTTAAACCTCTGGAAATTTTATCAAAAGCTTCTCAGGATGTAACCACCCATATGAAGGAATTTTTTAAAATTCGACCTCTAAGAAATTGAAATAGAGGATTCAAATTTGTGGCTTTCTCTACTCCTAGGCCCTTTGTCCGATCTGGATCAAATGTTGCATAGTTACTCTTTAGGATCCGGGAGAATTATTGGTGTCTACCACTTGAGAGGATGGCAGGGAAGTCTCACGGGAACCCATGATGTGTGGAAGTTTATAAAAACAGTTTAATAGGAACTCGAAAGAGCTGCCAGAATTCTTTCGGGAAAGATCACCCTTATTGAACTTAAAAATTATTCACGACGTTTTAGCTTCTAATTCTGAAGTCGTTTTCAAGTGATAATCCATTTTATTGTATTATAGATTATCCATGCTAAAATCGATGTTAATATTATATGCATTATTTCACTACTGAATACACTAAAAAATTGTAAAAAATTAATCTTAATTTTAATAAATAAATTCAATCAAAACGTCGGCTTTGGAGATATTTTTCTTTTTCCTGAACTCTTTAATCATGTATATTAAACTTTAGCCACATTGATTTCGAAATTTTAATAACTTTTCTTACACCATGGATGGCTTAACTCGAAATAATTCTCCAGTTCATAAACCCAACCATCAAGCATCAATTAATGTATTTACATGTTTTCAAATACTCATTTAAATAGCTTGATATTTTTTAATTTTTATAATCTTATTATATTAAACGAGCAATTCTTGTATACCTATATATATATAAAATACCCCATTTTATATTTAAGCGCCACTAACTAGGGACAGCTAATAAGTTAAGTTGCCAACACTGTTCTAACCTAAGCTGTCACCTAATTCACGTGTAAGGAATCAAACATTAATATAATTAATAATAGGAATTAAATAATATTAATTGAAGAGATATTTTTAAAGTGTAATTTATACATTTATTTTATATTTTATCATCCATCCCGAAGAAACTACATTTAATCAATTCTATATGTTTTAGGTAAGAATTGATCATAACCTGTATATAATATCTTAATTAGTTGAATAAAAGATTTCACTGTCGATGGTAACAGAATTGTTTTTATTTTAGGTTAAAAATAAAATGAGAGAGTCTTCTGTTTTTTAAATAAAATAATTTTTAATTATTTCTAGAGACTATAGTTTCGAAGGCATTGCCTTCATCATCAGTCTATCACAAATATTTCAAATTAGTTACAAATTAAGATTTATACATTGAAAATTTTGAAAAATATATAATATAAAAAATATATATTTTTCAAAATTTTCAATGTATAAATCTTAATTTGTAACTAATTTGAAATATTTGTGATAGACTGATGATGAAGGCAATGCCTTCGAAACTATAGTCTCTAGAAATAATTAAAAATTATTTTATTTAAAAAACAGAAGACTCTCTCATTTTATTTTTAACCTAAAATATCTTAATTATTCAATTGTATATTTAATGTAAATAAAATCTATATGTTTTATCAATCAATTAAAGTAGTTCTTTTAATCACTTACTTACATATACTATACATATAAAACTATATATATAAAACGGCTCTAACGATTTGGATGAAATTCACGGATTAGGAGGATTTTGTGTTGGCGATTCGATCTGTCACGGTCTCATCTTCGGCTAAGTTGTTTTTGATGGTTTTTTTTAATTGAAATAATTATTTACATTTGGTTATCTCGATAAAAATGTATATTTACATTTTTATTCAATTTCCTTTTAATTATTAATTGGTTTTTTAATTTTAAATTCCGCTAATAGATCATTACAAATATTTTTTTATATATTAAAAGTTAGGCTATTTAATTGATTAAAAATCGAGTTTTAAATCCCACAAACGTATTTTTTCTAAATTAAAATTTGGCAATTTAATTGATGAACTCAAAAATTGTTATTTAATTAAAAAAAATTATTATACGGTATTTATTTAAATACCTATACATATATACACATAATCTCTAGGCCACTACAAGGCTAGAAATGCAAAAACTGTGTGAGGGGGCGAGGGTGGAGGTGACGGTGGGGAGATGTGGGGGGTGCAGTGTTAGAGGGGTACGGGGGGATTAATATATAGCCTTTAATGAAGCAAAAAGTTACCTAGCATCGCTCGGTGGCCAGGTACTTAATTAATTAAACTTAATCTATTAAAAAAAAATTATTTTAATATTACTTGCATTTATGCTAGAAAACCCTTTTTAATTAATTTATTCTTTTATTTAGAAATTAATAACTACTTCTGATGTGGTAAATTCTCCTGGCGTCGACGTCGACCATCTACTTTCGTTCCAAATGTCTTTCCAAGGTAGTATGAATGCAACGCGACGGAACTTGGAAACTATTGAAGTAGGTATCGACGTCTTCCGGGATTTCAAACCGACATTAAACAAGGAAGGAATCCGAGGCGGAGATCCTCTGAATCACAATGTGCATCAACTCCGTGAGACGAAACACCACGACAACCGCGGTAACGCCCCTCTGCCTGCGATCATCCTCTAATACAGGGGTAGGCAATCGGCATCAAAATTTTAGGGCTCAATAAATTTAAATATTTCTCTATTTGTTTGTTTGTTTGTTTTATTTTTCGATATTTTTTTCATTTTTCAAGTAGTATTTATAGAAATTACAAAAGAAATACAATTTTGATTTTTTTTAACGTCTTATTCTAAAGTTGTTATAAAATAACATACCTGATAATAGTATTTTAATTCGTGTCTAGACATTTAATCACCACTGAATTAGAGGTTGAAACGTTTTCTTTATTAATTAATAGTTTTAAAATTAATAAATGGAGCGTTAATTTTTAAGGGGGCACATATGCTAAATTTGCCATTATTGGAGATACAAAGGCGGTGAAACAGGCAAAGTAGTTTAATTTTTTAAGGCAATTATAGAGGCGTAAAGAGAAAATCAATTCGACATCGCATTTTTTATTTTCAAAAAATATTATTTTTAAATTGAACATCCTGTATGTTTGATTCTTAACAAAAAATTCTTTAATTTTTTTTTTTTTTGCCAATATTATGAGAGTTGTTGATTTTTAGAGAGAAATCAATGAGGCTGTCTTCTGCTTGATACAAATAAACTTATACCTATATATAAGTGAATATATATCTATTATATATATATAATTTATTTGTTAAAGACATAGTTTCGAAGGCTTGATCTTCATCATCAGTCTTTTTAATTATAAATACTTTATCTGTTGTCTTTCATGGGTTCATATACCCGATTAGATGTAGGTAAATTTTGATTTTTATACTAGTGAGCAGGCTCATTTTTAAACGAATATTGATTGGTATATTTTTATTTGAATTTAGCAGAAAAGAACCTCATTGATTGTTCCTTAGGATAAAAGTTTTTATTAACTGAATTTGTAGCTCCAATAATAACAACCACGCCAAGACTCCCACTTAAAAATTAACACCATATAAAAGACGCTCAAGGTTAAAGTGGATCAATAAAAAATAAAAAAAAAAAACAATTGAGTTATCCGCGTATATGTATACTCCATTTTGGCTCCTTAATTTTTATAACTCAGTAAAAGTTAGTGGTTTTAGCGCCTAAGTTAGTGGTTTTAGCGCCTTTTTTCAACCGGCGCCTGGAGCGGTCGCTACTTCGCGCCGTGCTTTGCCACGGCCCTGTATATAAATATATATATATATTCAATTAAATATTATACAAGTTGTGTTTAAACATTTTTCCGTGAATGGTATGAGAAAACAAACAGATTAGAATATACCATCAAATTTTATCTTTATTATCCTTCAAAATTTAGCCATATGCTACAACAGACTTTTAGCGACTGGAAATTTGTTATAAATTCCAAGATTATCTTCTACTCTCTTTGATTTTTTGAAAAAAGGACCCTATTGGTGTCGCTACAATGTCTGTCTGTCTCAAACTAATCCCAGTAAAGATCTCTTTAAGTAAATTAGGATTATTTTTTTTTTTTATTTATTTCGTTTTGAAATGACGGTGTGAGAGAGCCTTAAAGTAGTAATTTTTGTACCTAATTTTTCAATAAAAAAGATTAGATCTTTAAGTGAGATCTTTTAGCGTTATATAAATATTATGTTAGATGGGTCTTCCTCCCAGGGTAACCATTGACTCGGATTATTTTTTGGCGTTTCACTTCCCAACTGTGTGAATACAGCCCTTCTAACTTCTAACGTAACAATAAAAATAATCCATAACACCTCGAATAAGGTATAGGATTATCAAGTGAATTTTTCTAAGAAATTCTAATCTACTTCGCTTAGAAAATTGAAATTTTATCTTCTCTTCTGTAAACTGTCATCATTGGAAAATAGATCGAAAAACCGCTGTCATACTTTCCTGGATGGCCGCAAAACGTGTACCTTTTATGATTCTCTTCAGGCGGGAAAACAGAAAGAACTCCACAAGCGATAGATCTGGGGATTACGGTGGATGATCAAGAACAGGTACTCCGCGCTGAGCCAAGAATTGAAGCTCACGGATCACACAATGCACAGGCGCGTTATCGTGCAGCAGCATCCACTGTCCAGTCCTGTGCACCTCTAGCCTAACACGTCGGATGCGTTATAGCAACCGTTTCAAAACTTGCTCCTAGAGTTCACGGTTAGACCCGCAGGAACGAATCCCTTTGCTGTTATCAGATCATTCACCGAATTTTTTAGACACATCTCGTATACTTGTTTACCCAAAAAATATACTTTAAGCATGATTATAGTTTCAATTCAAGTTGTAATTAAAACCTTTATTTCACAATTGTATTTCATTAGAATATTATTTTTTTATGCCCTGGCCTACTCTTTTTATTATTTTTATTTAATATATAAGTTTTGCGGAATTGTTTGCAAGCATTTTTTTTTAATCACACTATACTTACATCAATACATAAACATTTTACTGATATGTTGATTTCAAAGGATTTTTTGCTCGCTACAACTAACTCTTAAAAATTATTGCTGTCAAAAATCGTACATATACATAGCAAGAATATGTGGGCGTTTGGACGGGCCCAACATTCGGAAGGATGTTTGATTTTGCTTCCCTATTGTTTCCATCACGAACTAATTGTTCGGAAGTCGATCCATGTTGGACTCATGAGTCCGAGAGTGATTCAATTTTTCATATTCTCTTTGTTCTTTTATTGTCAACATAATATGATTATTTCACTCTCATTCTTGGGTTACGTTTCACCATCGCCATCTATTGGTCGATGCTGGACTTATCCTAGTAGGACAATGTTTCAAACTATATAGTAACCATAAAGTGCCTATATAGTTACTATATGGTTTGAAACATTGTGCTACTAGGGATGTTAAACAAAGCTTATTCACCCTCTGGTTCTTAGGCCATTATTATGATTAAAAATATAGTTTAGATCTTTAGATAATTATCATGTCTTCAAATAATATCCCATTATTTTACTTTTACTTATTGCTTTGTTATAAAATGTGAAAAAAGTGTTTTTATTTAATTTTTTTAATTTTAATATCATGTAAGCAAGGAGGTCAGTATGATCTTTTTGCATATGAGCCATAAATTCCTAGCTACCTCACTGTATTTAGCGGTTATTTTCATAAAAAATGAGCCAAAGGTTACAAAGTCAAATTCTTAATAAAATCCTTTTATATTTACCATACACTTGAAAAATCCTTCAATCAACCTGATCATTAAATAAATTTAATATAAACATTCATAATACACTGTTATTTATTTCACATCAATAATAGATATAATTTACATCAATTCTTTATTGTTTTTTTTTTTTTTTATTTAATTCATCCACTTAAAAAATGTTTTTTCATTTATCTAAATATTTTTTTTATAGTTTTTAAGGAATTTGGTGTTGGTACTTGGTGAAACATTTTTTTAAAATTATTGGATAAAAATACTTGGTAGGTTTCACATTAAGATATAAAAACCACCCTTAATGAATTCTTCCATAATCATCCTAAAAAACAAAATTTATATTCCCTTAGAACAATGAATCCTCAAGTACCCATCCTTTATGGCCTCCCAAAACTTCACAAAATTGGTAATCCCATAAGACCTGTGGTCTCTTATATAAATGTCCCGGCATACAAAATATGTAAATATTTGAATAATCTTCTCAAGGATATGTTTACTTCTGACTTCGCAGTTAAAAATTCACTAGATCTAACAAATTCTCTTCAACACGTAAATATTCAAAATTCTCATAAGCTTATTTCTTTCGACGTGAAAAACCTTTTCCCCTCGATTCCTCTTTTAAAATTAAAAGAAATATTAGTCGATCTGATTGATTTGAATATTAAAGATCCTCTTCATAATAGTCAAATCCTTAAATTATTAGACCTATGCATAAACCAGAACTATTATATTTTTAATAATAAATTCTATAGGCAAACCGACGGTTTAGCTATGGGCAGTCCGCTTAGTCCTATCCTTGCTGAAATTTACATGGCTAATTTAGAAAAAACAATTCTCGGTCCGAATAATTCCTTTGCTAAACAAATTGTATTTTGGCGTAGATACGTTGATGATATTTTTTTAATATGGTCAGGCACTCTTAGACAATTGAGCTCTTTCCAAAATTACTTAAACTCTCTTCACTCTAATATAGAATTCACTTCCGAAATTGGAAATAAAACCCTTTCTTTTTTGGACCTCCAAATAACTATTTCGAAAAACAAACTTAATTACAAAATTTTTAGAAAAGATACTTTCACAGACACAGTGATTCCATTTTCGTCCAACCACCCTACTAACACTAAATTTGCCGCTTTTTATTCGATGATCTACAGACTTATTTCAATACCAATGGACACTTCAGATTTTAACAATGAACTAAATATAATTTATAATATAGCTATGAATAATGGCTACAACAAACTGATAATTAATAAAATTTACAAAAAAATTAATCAAAAAATAAGTATCTCTCATACACACTCACTAAATTCCGGAACTGTTAAAATATTTAAAAGACTCCCCTTCATTTCGAACCATGTTACAAACCCTATAGCTTCAAATCTTAGAACGTCTGGTATAACTCCTGCTTTATATAATAAAAACACTTTAGGTTCACAGCTAATTAATAATAAATTAGACAAAATTCATAAATTAGATAAATCAGGGGTATATAAATTGACTTGTGATAATTGCGACGCAATCTACATAGGACAAACTGGACGCTCTTTTAGAACTCGCTACTCGGAACATGAAAGAGCCTTTAATAGTCTCAGCAGATCAGATGATATTAATATGGAATCAACTTCTACCTTCGCCAATCATCTACATTTGAATAAACACACCTCTTCTATTAGCCACCTAGTTCCGTTACATTTCGAAAGAAAGGGCTTACGTTTAGATTTTTTAGAGTCAACTGAAATAAAATTAGCTCTCTCAAATAAAACGAATATACTAAATAATCAATTAGAAGTTAAAAAAAGTACAATCATTGATTACATTCTTTAAATATTTGCAAATTTGTTTTGTGTGTAAATTCTCATTTCTCAGAAGACCATTCAAAATTAAACAAAATAGACTTCTCCCTCCACGAATTTTAAATATTTACTCTTTTGTTATCTTAAAAATTAATCTTACCATTGAGTTGTATTCAAATTCGAAATCCTCTTTTCTCAAAAGGCCATTCAAAATTAATCCAAAGTAGACTTCCTACCTTTTCTCCCTCCAGTAATTTTAAATATTTACCCCTTTGTTATCTTAAAAATAAATTTTACCATTGAGTTGTATTCAAATTTGAAATCCTCTTTTCTCAAAAGGCCATTCAAAATTAATCCAAAGTAGACCTCCTACCTTTTCTCCCTCCACTAATTTTAAATATTTACTCTTTTGTTATCTTAAAAAAATAAATTTTACCATTGACTTGTATTCAATTTCGACTTATTCAGATCAGTTACTTCCTGTATCTCCTGAAGATGGGTTAGTCACCCGAAATATATATATCGAGATTAAAGATTCTCTAAAAATAAATTCGTTTTATTTTTTTATATCTTAATGTGAAACCTGCCAAGTGTTTTTATCCAATAATTTATCTAAATATTTCCTAATTTTTCTTGACCCTTGTATTGTATTATAATATACTATTGATAAATATTAAATATTTATAACTATAACTTATTCAAGTATTATTTAATTTATAATACACTACTTAGTCAAAAAAAGTAAAGTTCTAGTAATACTCATTGTAATTGAACTATAGTGGAACATTGATTGTCAAAAAACAAAATTCATTCTGAAACCGATTTGTTTGTAAATTGAAACCATTTTCCCATAAGAATTATGTAATAAAAATCACTGAGGGTGCCTTCTGCTTGATCTGAGATGTTATAGATATTTTTACTTATCAAAATTTTATGATCAACGTGATATCTTTGACTGAAATTCATTAGCTGCTTATAAATGTCAGAAGGAAGCCACTGGTCCGAATATCTTTTTACTTTCACATTTATATTCATAGAATATAATGTGGAAGTATTGCGATGGCTTGTCTGGTTAACACTTGGATTCAATTTCCGGGTAGAAGAAACCTTTTCTGACATGTTGGCATAATTATCTATAACATCTCAGGACAAGCAGAGGATACTCTCATTGATTTTTCTTTCATAATCAAACTCTGCTACTAGTAGCAACAATAACTTTTCACTTTCATAAGAACAGGGTGACTCGAAATTTTATCCCAAGTGGTCTTTCACTTCGGTGCCTTTATATATATATATATATATTTACTATCAGTTGAATAAAAAATAATTATAAAAATATTATTTATATTTATTTATTGATTTTGAATATTAAAAGTTATTATAAAAACTACTGCTATTCTTTTCATATTGCATTTAATTTTAACCTCTTATTTATTAATTATTATATATAGTATATCATAATCTTTTTCTTTTATTCAAACTGATAGTTTTTTACCTATAACATTTTCGGCTTCACAAGCAGTCGTTTGGGTTGCTTGGCGCTAGAACCATCACTGGATAAGAATTAATGTAAAATAAATAAATTGGTTCCAAAATTCTTTAAACCTAAAAGTACTTTGAATAAAAAAAAACAAAAAAATACATAAATTCTTCCTCAAAACAAGAAACACAATAAATAGACGACAATTTAACTTCACTTTACTTCCACGGCCATCTTTCCCTGGTGATTCTGAAGGTGTTCCAGTTCTTCTGTGGTGAGGTCATTATTGTGGTTCTCCACATCAGCTAATTTCCAAGCCCATGTTTTTATCCAGAGGCAAAATATCATCGAAAACAACAACAGACTCAGCCTAAAAGCCCTCAATGTCTCTGTCTGTCACGATTTTCTCCACACAGAGTCCGTGGTTCTGTAAATCACTCGCTCAACAGCCGAGGTTCCACTGTAGATGGAAACTCCATACACATATTATCCGATCAATATAATTGGTAAATTTTATAATTACAGCTCCGAACAAACGAAAAACGAAATCCTATTTTGAATATAATGAACCTCTAATTCGTTACAATGTCAGGACAATGAACCTCATGAACTAAAGAAGATTCAAACTTGAAATTTACTATTTATTCTTATTTATTAATTGAATGTAATGGAAGGCAGCCCAGAGGTAGTGAGGAAAGAAAAAATTAACACATATAAAATAAGGTGTAATTTATTGGAATCCTTCCTCCTTTCCTTTCAAACCGACGTTTCGGAGGATTTTTCCCTCCTTCTTCAGGGTTTCAAAGGGTCAATGAATGAAACAAATAAAATGTTTCCTTCTTCTCTCCACAGTAGTGTTCAAAAGAAGAAGGAAACATTTTATTTGTTTCATTCATTGACCCATTGAAACCCTGAGAAGAATCCTCCGAAACGTCGGTTTAGGAAGAGGAAGATTCCAATAAATTACACCTTATTTTATATGTGTTAATTTTTCTTTCCTCACTACCTCTGGCCTGCTTCCATTACATTCAATTAAAATTTCTACCAGTCGGTCTCTCTCCAGAGAAAATTTCGTTGCAAAAAAATTCTTATTTATTTTCTTCGAAATTAAATTAAAATTTATTTTCTTCGAAATTAAATGCATGATTATTTTGGATAAAGTGAATTTGTTCTTGTTAAAAGTATTTTTTTATCATAATGTCACATTAAATGGAATCAGAATGAATTTTATTTTAAGTTTAATTTCTTCAAAATGAAGTCATAGGAGGAAGTCAAATTTTACACGATTTTTGTGCCTAAGAGGATTTCCAAACAAATAAACTTAAAATTCTACCTATACCATTCTCTGCTTAAGAACGATTTCAATTTATCAATTATTATCAGAACTATAATCTTTTTTCTTATCTTACAAAAAATTTTATTGACCCAAGTCTGTAACATCTTATGTCAAGAGATGGCGTAATCGATAGAGAAAAGGGCTAGATTACTAAAGGTCCATGGTTCGAATCCACTTGAGGACTATTTATTTATTTATTTATGTTTTTTCTTATATCTAACAACTATGAATAAGTGACTTGAGTCGATTTTTGTGAAAAATTGAATAACTCCGCAGGAAGGAAGGCCCTGGTGTTGGCGACATTGTGAATAAGTGTCTAACCCGTAGGAAGAATGGTAGAAATTCTAGAGAGATGTGAATTATTTTACATTATTGATTTTTACTACTTGTCTAAACTTATAAAATAGCTGCCCTGTAAAGTTTGGTAAAAGGGACTTACACACTTATTCACAGTTGTTAATAAACATATTTATAATATTAAATCGATATTTTTCTGATAGTAGCAGTTTTTAAATAATATTTGTCAATAATTTATGTTCATCTATCAGTTATAAGCTCCTTGAATTACGTTTGAGTAAGAACTCTTTGAATTATATTTATATATTAGTTACGTAACCCTGGCACTTAGCCGTTTTTTCTAAATACAATCGTCAAATAATTCCGCAAATTTTCATTTTTATTTATTAAATATTAAAATATTTTCTATGCTTGACAATGACAAAGAAAACTAATAATAAACCTTTGAATTTCTATTTCTCTAGCTGAAGAACAAAAGAAGCTCTATCTTATGTGGCAAACCCGAGGAGCTACACCGAATATCCCACTCGGGGAGGAAATTATAGTTCTTTTTAAGCAGCATTCGAGACTTATTCATTTTTGTATAACGCCACTTCTGTTCCTACCAAGGTTTTATATATAAATATGTATTTTATGTACTTTATGTTATTAAAAAAAATATCGATTTACTTTTTTTAATTTTTTGATAGATGGAGAATTTATTCGGCAGCAACTCGTGATTATTCACTTTCTTTTACTGATCAGAAAAAGTCAATTTCTTCTCCCCAATTTCAGGTAATGATAAATATATTTTTTGTAATTTAGATATTGCATAAATTATGAAATTTTAACTAATATTATTATTTCTTAAATCTTTTTAAAGCGAAGTTCGTCATTTAAACATAAAACTTTGGGTACTTCTCCGAAAACCTATCTTGTTTGTGATGAAAGATGGCATACCCAACTGTGCTCTAATTTTGTACATGAATACAAACAGTATCTTCAAAAATTAGGTTTTATACCAATTCAAACAGAACCAATTAGTCCAAAAAAGCGTAATTTCTTATTTGTATTTATTTATTTATTTATTTTGTATCATACCCAACATTAGAGAGTCTGGAGCAGGGCCGGCTACTACTACTAAAAACTACTTCTAAATAAATTATTTAATTATTAATTATTATAAAAGAGAAAGAATTTAATTTTTAGGATAAATTCTAAGATTTTAGTAGAAATATTATTAAATCGGATTAGCCGAGAGCTTAAAGACATTAGCCTTCTAAGCAGGAGTCCCGGGTTCGAGTCCGAGTCCCTGCATTGATATTTGACCGGCTATAATCTGATTCCTAGTCACCAATCCGTCTGGCAAGCGTGGTGACTTAATGCCAACCCCCTTCCATTTGATGGAAGAGGCCTATATTCAGCAGTGGATTGTCGATATCGACAGGCTGATGATGATGATGATGATTATTATTAAATTGCGATATCAAGAGGGGATTCATCTCCCTGTCCGGAAAGCATGTTAGTTCTCAGGCTCTTCTCCTGAAGGGATGAATCCCCTCTGATATCACAATTTAATAATATTTCTACTAAAATCTTGGAATTTGTCCTAAAAATTAAATCCTTTCTCTTTTAATAAACATTGGTTAGTTTTAACCTGAGGTGATTTTTTGAAAAACATTCCAACTTTTTTCAAAAAAAAAGATGCTCAAATCTTTAGTATTAATTAATATAAATAATAATCTTCAGTGAGGGTATAAACAAACGGAAAATAAAACAAGCAATATGAAATCTGTGGGCATGCATGATTAAACGAGTTTTGAATTGATAGCGCTCTCAGCACGCTTTCTAATTCGGACCGGCCGATAGCGACTTGAGCTCGTCTGAACCTTCGCTTATGACGTTGTCAACATGATTAATTTGCAAGTTTATTCAGACCTCTCCTAATCATTCAAGTCACCCAAAGTTCGAAAATTATTTTTTCACCATCCCTGGGGCGCATCGCAACGAGGCCTCGTTTAAAGACAATTATAAATTAAATTAATTTACAGAATAAAGAAAAATAAAATTATAGACAAAAGAGTCGATCGAGGTATGAACAATGGACATCGTTTGAATTCTGGGATCGATAGCTCACTATATTTTGTTTATTGGGCCTCCGAGGAGCGGGCCGCCTCTTACAAGACTAAAGAGCATTAGACAAATTTATTTACACATCTTTCACACTTTCAGCTTCAGAACAAATTAATTCAGATTCAGAGCGGGTGGCTGAGAGAGCCAGGATTAATCCTGGCTCACATTTCACATTTCTTTTTTTTTTCTTTTTTTATTCACAAAAAAATAATCATACGCCACCCGCTCTATATGTTCTTCTGCCGAAAGTGTATAAAATTAAGGAGAGATTCCCTCATCGCCCTATATGTCAAATCGTTTATTGTTTTTTGGGATATACCCAGGGCGATGCGGGACTCCACCGCTTTATGCGCACCACACTCCCTTCCACGAGAGTGTGATGGCCTCGACCCTGACCGAGCCTGCCCCGACGCCAAATCGCTCCGCAATATTATCCACCAGGCTGGAGTTGCCCCTATATTTTTTAAGGTAGTTCTTTCACAAATGCAAAAATTCAAGAAGTCTTCGAAACTTTGTATATTAGTCATTAAAGGCATAATACACACACTGTTATAATTTGAATACGATTTACCACACTAAACATGAAATAATTGCAATTAAAAATGAAATTTTTACATATGGTAGATTGGGAAGGGGCGGGGAAATGATCATTATTTTATTTTTTTTCATTGAAGGACTTTCACCATCTTGATGAAAAACTAATATTTGTTAGAATAATATATTTGGAGTAACTTAAAAAAAAAATTGAAATTATTTACCACCTAGTTTTGATAAAAAATTAAAAAAAAAACATATTTGGGCGATTATTTTTAGTGGAGGGATAAAATATCAATGGCTTGGAAACGATCCATTCATAAATAGAATATAGTAGCGAAAAAAGTACAGTCACGTTAAAAAAACATAACCTAAAATTTTAGCACCGTTCATATTTATAGTGGTTACGAGGTTAAAACTTTTTGTGTGGATTGTCGCGAAAGAACCTCCTTAAAAGGCTTAGGCCCGGTTGTATGTCGCAAAGTAAATGCTTTTTACCACTAACCAAGGTAGATGGTAAATGGAGCCACTGGGACGTGCCTGTCATCTGATTGGCCATCCCGATGGCTCCATTTTACCATCTACCTGCTGGTTAGTTGTAAAAAGCATTTACTTTATATACACCCGGCGCCTTAGTCTTGAGAGTTGATCGCGTCGGTCATTCGATGGACTCGGGTTCAAACCTCAGTTGATCCTTTTGTCTATAATAAAATATGTTTTCTTTATTTTCTAATATAATTATTTGCAACGCAATTAATAAATTTGTAAGTGGTAACGTTGACCCTAATAAACTGCGGAGCCAGGTTCTGGGGAGCACACGGAATCAGCCTCGCCGACCCTGCTCTGGGAAATTCTTCAATAGTGTGGTTTTCTGTGTCCTTTCCCAGTGCCTTCCATTCATAAACAGCTACAAACTTTATTCTAATAATATTATATTTCAGGCCTAAAAGTACTAAATCTAAGGATGGTGAAGATTTGAAAAAAACAATAAGTAATGTCTGTTTTCTGCAAAAATCATTGCTAGGAGGAATACTTTTATTTGAAATTTTCCTCTGCGAGCCGTTTTTTTATACTAAATTATATGCTCTAGAATGCTCAAGGCTCCAATCGAAAAGTTCCAGTGCTCTTATTAATCAGGTATTATAAAAACATTCTTTATTAAAACATTGACTTGTTCAATAAACAATAAGTATACATTTCAAAGAGTTTTTTCAAGTGTATTATTTCCTAAAAATATGTTATTATATTATATTATAACTATTCATGTTAAGTTAGATTGATTGCTTAAACTTTAAGATGCGACGGGGTAACTGGGCCATGATTTTACATTTTATTATTGTGATTTCGACTTCTAGTACGTTGAAACCATGACTAGTCTTTCATAATTACTAATATATACAATCTTAGTTGCGTAATTCTTCTCTTACTTCATAAGATGGAAAAAGCTATAGCAAGCCTTCACTTAGTAAATTAAATTTTTTAATTAAATATGTTATTTTTGGGTAAGTGATGATCCAACTACCCCGGTTGACTGAGGTAACTGGATCCACCCCCTCTAATACTTCACGTTCTTCATTTATTCTGTTTTGAGGTAACTGAGGTCGACAATTACACATACATGAATACAGAATTTATAAATTTAGGCGTTCATCGCTACAAGGTATGTTGTGAGAGGTAAGGCAAGAAGGTTTGAATGAATAAAAATTTGGAGTTTTAAACCAGGGAAGTCCTGGTTAGATCTATTAGCTCTAGCATATTTTTTTTTTATTTGGAAAATCAGGAAATTATCTTCTATTAAATGCGAGTTATGGATAATTTTTATTACTTCAATTGTTGTATCTCTTTGAAATTGAACCCAAGTGCCAAAAAGTAATCCAATGGCTTGCCTTCCTAGGCGAAACCAGCCTGACATAGTAATTAACAAAAATTTTATACTCAAAGATGTAATGTAATCATCATCTTTAAAAAATTTTCTGCTCTAAATTTTAAACCTAGAAGCAAACTATATTGTATAAACTGAATTTGGTGAGATTTTCTTTTTTTGTTTTTTAATTTTCAAAAAACCAAGTGCAATGGACTGTCTCTTTCTTAAAGGAAATTAAAAGTTTGATTTGCCGATAGTAGAAGACTTAAGATTTCTAAAGAAAAAACACGTGAGATTGCCCACTTCTTAATCCGAAATATCATGCATAATTTATTTGCACGAAATTTTCTCTGGAGAGAGACGGACTGGTAGAACTTTTAATTGAAAGTAATGGAAGGCAGCCCGGGGGTAGTGAGGAGGGAACAAATTAACACGTATCCTAATAAGGTGCAATTTATTGGATTTCTTCCACCTTTCCTTTCAAACCGACGTTTCGGAGGATTCTTCTCTCCTTCTTCAGGGTTTTAGGGGGTCAGTGAAGGAAACAAATAAAATGCTTCCTTCCTCTCTCCACTAAGCAGTGTTTAAAACTTTTTTTTCTTCCTTAGCAGAAGCATAACATGTGGAGAGAGGAAGGAAGCATTTTATTTTTTCCTTTATTGACTCCTTGAAGCCCTGGAAGGAGGGAGGAACCTCAGGCATCGGTTTGCACGAGAAGGAGGAAGGAATCCAATAAATTGCACCTTATTTGGATATGTGTTAGTTTTTTTCTTTCCTCACTACCCCTGGGCTGCCTTTCATTACTTTCAATCATGAATAATTTATATTTAAAATTTTTAATCAAATTTATATATTTATTTTATGTTCATTTATATTATACCTCTATAGGGGCTGCATCTTCTGGATGTACATCTTCTTGCATTCGAACGCATTATAAAAAAAAAGCCTAAAAGTATTTTTCTATAATGCAAACACAGTTCGTAGGCGGGCCTAAATACTCCAGGTTTGAGGCCCATTTACCAAAATTTCACATTACATTATGCAGTAATGGACCCCACTAAACATTGTAACAGAGAGTGGTTAGAAATAATTTTAACCTCCGGAATACAATAATTTCCAATTCTGTTTTTTAAAATGTCAAAATTTTTCGTTAGAAACCATGCCCTTCCCATTCAGTTGAGTATTCATGCTGGAAT
The DNA here is from genome assembly GCA_024734495.1 of Forficula auricularia. Taxonomy (NCBI): domain Eukaryota; kingdom Metazoa; phylum Arthropoda; class Insecta; order Dermaptera; family Forficulidae; genus Forficula; species Forficula auricularia. The sequence goes on from JALMQS010000425.1 coordinate 111,004, forward strand.
GAAAAAACAAATAAAATATTCATTAAGGTAGTTGTTTCGTGACAATCCTAGCAAAAAGTTAATGGTACAGTATAGGTATAGAACAAACAATAAGGATTCATAATTCATAAGCCCCAAAACTTTTTGCTTTTTATGTACCACTACTAGCCAATCCCGTGCTCGTTTGACAAATATGGCAACATCGTCCGAGCTTGTATATTTTTATCATAGAAATGACAGATAAAATACATTATAAAGGTCGATTTATAAATCAAAAAGTTCTTAATTAGCGATTGAAAGCTGTTGCGACAATTGCTGAAGCCAAAAAACGTCAAAAAGTACTAAAGTTAATCCACTTTTTAGGTTAATTACATGCGTTGTTGCCATCTTGTTTTTAATGTAAGTTTTTCATTATTTATTCATTATTATCTCAGAAACTGTGTTGAAACTATGAATTAAAATTTTCTTAAAAAATCTATTAGTTATTGTTTAATGTTGGTTTAGTTTTTTAATTAGAAGAGTTTCTTAACTATAATTAAATATGTATGTAAACTTTCCGATATCCGTAAGAGCCTGAAAAACTATATCTTTGGAATTTAATATCTCCGGAACTATATTGTTCATAAATTTCGTTTAGCCACCAATCAATGCAGAAGTATTTAAATAATAATTTGTCTAAATTTCAAAAAAATCCTAAGAAAACCCATATAGTGAAACAACTACCTTAAAATGACTTAACATGAAGGCCAAGCCTTTGAAACTATAATCTAACAATTATAATTATATGTAGGTATAGTGAGTGTATATTTATCAAGTAGAGGACATCCTTTTTGATTTACTATTAAAAATCAACTACTCTTCTACTCTCGGTAAGAGAATCTTTTCGATTTCCAGATTATTGTCTTTTCGGGGCATCCTAAACCTTAAACATAGATTCTCAATGCGAGAATACTGTTTTCAGAATAATCATGAGTTTTTATGAAGAAAATATTTTTCTCATTAAAAGATAATGGACAAAATATTTTCTTTAGTGAACCCGAGATGGAGAAACCCTGTGTATTAAAAACTCTTTGAAGCACATTTGATTTCAAATTAAATATTATATTGTAATTATTATTATTTTTTTTTTCATATATGATTTAATCTAGAATATTATATATTATTTTTTATTTAGTTCACTTTGAGTTTTCTGGATGAATGTGACAAAGTTAAAATTGTGATGCATCTGCATTCTTTTACGTATGACTTTCATTTACGCTCGTTGCATAGTTATGTGTCTGGAAAACAGCAAACTCTTAAACAAGGATACCATCTCACTCAATTCTTAGATGATTTTTCAAAATATTATTCAAAGGCTCCTAATTATGCACGAAATTTAGTTTACGCAGGTAACTTCCTCTTCTTCACATTTTATTATTATTAATCATTTAATTAGTTTTTTTTTTAATATAATGACAAACGATTTATTTATAGATGTTCTTACAATTCCAAATTTAACCATACCTGCCCGGCAACTTTATGATTATCTGCTAAGTCATGAAAAGGATTATAAAATGGAAGTCTTTCAAATGGTTTCCATAAATCCAGAAAATGAGGTAATTATTGATTGATTTTTTATATTAATAAATTGTAATTTTTGGGGGATCTGGCTGCCCTAGTGCAGTGTTTCTCAAACCTTGTGTAGAGCGAGGAACCCTAGAGCACTTATATTTATTTCTGAGGAAGCCCTTAGCACTAAAATATGAATTATTTAATTTTTCGTTAAAATTCAATATCATGCTACTTTTATAGCTTCCAAATATAAACATACCGCCGCCGATAACGGTGTTGCCACATTTTAAAAATTTTCTAGATTTTGGGGAAATTGGGTACAAAAGCGTGCATTTAAATTACACGCCTAACATTTTTATTTTCATGAATAATATTATTATTAAATTTTTTTGGTAATGTCATTGGGATACCCATATGCCCCTTTCGATTCGGACAGGTTTTTTTTTACATATTCAATGTATACTTCATAAATAATATTCTCATCTATTTGAAAAGCAATATTATTTCAAACGTCATTAATAACAAAATAATAATTTAAATGATGTTTTCATTTTGTTACTAATGTAACATAATCGTTGTATTATAAGAAAGTTAAGGAACTTTAGAGCAACAAAAATGGTATTACTGAGACAATAATAGTGATGTTAACCGCATTCTTAAGTATCAATGGTTTTATTTGACTATAAGGTAATACTTAGACTCTAAATTTAGTATTTTTTCTTTACATGACAAATTTTTTGATGGGTGATACTACCAACTACTGTTTTTGTTGTTCTATTTTTTCTTTTATTAACCTCTAGAGGCGGGGAACCCCAACCCCCATTGTGGAACCCTGAGGTCTCCGCAGAGCCCAGGTTGAGAAACACCGCCCCTGTTTTCGTAGGATTTTTCTGAAATTTAGATATATTATTATTGAAATACTTGTGCATCGATTGGTGGCAAAACGAAATTGATGAACAATACAGTTCCGGAGATATTTAATTTCAAAAATCGATTTTTTCGGCCTCTTTAGCATTGCACTATACGGGATATCGGAAAGTTTACATACATATTTAATTATAATTAAGAAACCCTTCGTACAATTTTTATAAAAAACTAAAACAACATTAAACAATAACCAATACATATTTTAAGACAAGTTCATTCATAGTTACAACACAGTTTCTGAGATAATAAGGAATAAATAATGAAAAATGTATATAAAAAAATTCTCACTAAAAACATTTTGGCAACAGCGCATTTATTAAACCAGCGAAAGAGGGAGTAAAAGTAGAAAGCGCGCGTGCGCTAGATTTTTTCAAAATTATAATTTTCATAAGATGTAACGTAGGCGTTGATTACATTTGTTAAAAAATAACAAAACGATATTTATAGAAATTTTTGAAAATATTATTATTTTTATTATTATTAGTTCACTCTTTATAGTATATAAGTTTAATTTTTTTTCCGGATAAGGGTATGGCTAATCATTTTTTACTTTACCATACAGGGTGTATGGTCAAGTATTGTGATCGTGCATGAAATAAGCGTTTTTTACTTCTTTTTTTCGAAATAATAATTGTTTTCTCAAAATGTATGCTAGTCTGTTTGTTACGCCTTTCATCAACAATATTTTTTAATAAAATATCTTTCTGACAGTGACAACAGGTTAGGTTATTCGCCAACTCGCCCACTTCAATTATTCGGGTACCTACATTAGCACTCTTAGTACACATTTTTTTCGTTTTTTTCCGTCATTCATTACCGCAACAGCTTTTAGTCGTTTATTTAGAGATTTTTGATTAATAAATCGACCTTTAAAATGTATTTTATCATTCATTTTATCTGTCATTTTAATGTCATGTATAAAAATACTCAATCTCTTTCAATGTTGCCAAATTTCTCAAACGAGCACGGGATTGGCTAGATTTGGTACAAAAACAGCAAAAAGTGTTGTCCTTATGAACTATGAATCCTTATTGACTGTTCTATATACTTGAGCATTAACTTTTTGCTGGTATTGTCGCGAAACAACTACCTTAAGTAAAAAGAGATCGAAATTTATCATTTTTAATTTGAATTTATATTTGAGTTTCACTCTTTTATATACTCCGTTGTCCAAAATGACAAATTTTCATTTGAAAAAAGTAAAAAGTTTCTCAAAAATGAATTACTATTTATATCAAGGAGATATTTTAATTACTACCTTGATCAATAGTATTCTAATAATCGTCTCTAATAATTGAGTTTAAATACACACACACACACATCGACAGAGACATTAGTCAATGATAGAAATAATATTAAATAAAAAGAGATCGAAATTTATCTTTTTTAATTTGAATTTATATTTGAGATTCACTCTTTTATATAATCCGTTGTCCAAAATGATAAATTTTCATTTGAAAAAAATAAAAATTTTCTCAAAAATGAATTACCATTTATATGAAGGAGATATTTTAATTACTAGCGATTAATATTATTTCTATTGTTTGTTTAAATAGACACATACACATCGACAGAGACATTTAGTCAATGATCAAAATAAATATTAAGTAAAAAGAGATCGAAATTTATCATTTTAATTTGAATTTATATTTGAGATTCACTCTTTTATATACCCTGTTGTCGAAAATGACAAATTTTCATTTGAAAAAAGTAAAAATTTATCAAAAATGAATTTTTCTTTATATCAGATATTTTAATTACTACCTTGATCAATTGTATTCTATTGTTGGTTTAAATACACACACACACACACACATCGACAGAGACATTTAGTCAATGATCAAAATAAATATTAAGTATAAAAGAGATCGAAATTTATCATTTTCTTTGAACTTATATTTGAGATGCTCTTTTATATACCTATTTATACCAAAATGACAAATTTTCATTTGAAAAAAGTAAATTTTTCTCAAAAATGAATTACTATTTATATGAAGGAGATATTTTAATTATACTTGATCAATAGTATTCTATTGTTTGTTTAACCAGGCACATACACATCGACGAGAACCTTTAGTCAATGATCAAAATAAATATTAAAGTAAAAGAGATCAGAAATTTATCATTTTAATTTGAATTTATATTTGAGATTCACTCTTTTATATACCCTGATGTCGAAAATGACAAATTTTCATTTGAAAAAAAGTAATTTTATCAAAAATGAATTACTATTTATATCAAGGAGATATTTAATTACTACCTTGATCAATAGTATTCTATTATTCGTTTAATACACACACACACACACACACATCGACAGAGACATTTAGTCAATGATAAAAATAAATATTAAGTAAAAAAGGAATAAAATTTATCATTTTTATTTGAACTTATATTTGAGATTCACTCTTTTATATACCCTGTTGTCCAAAATGACAAATTTTCATTTCAGAAAAAAGTAAAAATTTTCTCAAAAATGAACCACTATTGCTATGAAGAGGAGATATTTTAATTACTAACTTGATCAATAGTATTCTATTGTTTGTTTAAATAGACACATACACATCGACAGAGACATTTAATTAATGATCAAAATAAATATTAAATAAAAGAGAATCGAAATTTATCATTTTTAATTTGAATTTATATTTGAGTTCTCTTTTATATACCCTGTTGCTCGAAAATGACAAATTTTCATTTGAAAAAGTAAAAATTTTATCAAAAATGAATTACTATTTATATCAAGGTATTTTAATTACTACCTTGATCAATAGTATTCTATTGTTGGTTTAAATACACACACACACATCGACAGAGACATTTAGTCAATGATCAAAATAAATATTAAGTAAAAAAGAGATCGAAATTTATCTTTTTTAATTTGCATTATATTTGAGAGTCATTCTTTTCACTATACCCTGTCGTCGAAAATTTCAAATTTTCATTTGAAAAAAGTAAAAATTTTATCAAAAATGAATTACTATTTATATCAAGGAGATATTTTAATTACTACCTTGATCAAAAGTATTCTATTGTTGGTTTAAATACACACACACACACACACACATCGACAGAGACATTTAGTCAATGATCAAAATAAATATTAAATAAAAAGAAATCAGAGAATTTACTCTTTTAATTTGCATTTATATTTGAGATTCACTCTTATATACCCTGTTGTCGAAAATGACAAGTGTTTTCATTTGAAAAAGTAAAAATTTTATCAAAAATGAATTACTATTTATATCAAGGAGATATTTTAATTACTACCTTGATCAATAGTATTCTATTGTTGGTTTAAATACACACACACACATCGACAGAGACATTTAGTCAATGATCAAAATAAATATTAAGTAAAAAGAGATCGAAATTTATCATTTTTAATTTGAATTTATATTTGAGACTCACTCTTTTATATACTCCGTTGTCCAAAATAAACAATTTTCATTTGAAAAAAAGTAAAAAGTTTCTCAAAAATGAATTACTATTTATATCAAGGAGATATTTTAATTACTACCTTGATCAGTATTCCTATTGTTAGTTTAAATACACACACACACACACACACATCATGACAGGAACATTTAGTCAATGATCAAAATAAATATTAAGTAAAAAGAGATCGAAATTTATCATTTTTAATTTAGTTATATTTGAGATTCACTCTTTTATATACCCTGTGGTCGAAAATAACAAATTTTCATTTGAAAAAAGTAAAAATTTTCTCAAAAATGAATTACTATTTATATCAAGGAGATATTTTAATTACTACCTTGATCAATAGTATTCTATTGTTGGTTTAAATACACACACACACATCGACAGATACATTTAAATTATTAATCAAAATAAATATTAAAGTAAAAGAGATCAAATTTATCATTTTAAATTTGAATTTATATTTGAGATTCACTCTTTTATATACCCTGTTGTCGAAAATGACAAATTTTCATTTAAAAAAGGAAAATTTTATCAAAAATTAATTACTATTTATATCAAGGAGATATTTTAATTACTACTGTGATAATGTTCGTCTATTGTTGGTTTAAATACACACACACACACACATCGTATAGAGACATTTAGTCAATGATCCAGAAATAAATATTAAAGTAGAAGATCGAAATTTATCATTTTTAATTTGAACTTATATTTGAGATTCACTCTTTTATATACTGTTGTCCAAAATGACAAATTTTCATTTGAAAAAGTAAAAATTTTCTCAAAATGAATTACTATTTATATGAAGGAGATATTTTAATTACTAACTTGATCCAACGTATTCTATTGTTTCGCTTAAAAATAGACACATACACATCGACAGAGACATTTGATCAATGATCAAAATAAATATTAAGTAAAGAATCAGAAATTTATCTTTTCAATTTGAATTTTATATTTGAGATTCACTCTTTTATATACCCTGTTGTCCAAAATGACAAATTTTCATTTTGAAAAAGTAAAATTTTCTAAAATGAATGCACTATTTATATGAAGGAGATATTTTTAATTACTAGCAGTCAATAGTATTCTATTGTTTGTTAAATAGACACATACACATCGACAAGAGACATTTAGTCAATGATCAAAATAAATATTAAGTAAAAGAGATCGAAATTTAACATTTTTAATTTGAATTTATATTTGAATTTAACTCTTCATATACCCTGTTGTCCAAAATGACAAATTTTCATTTGAAAAAAGTAAAAATTTTTTTCAAAATGAATTACTATTTATATGAAGGAGATATTTTAATTACTACCTTGATCAATAGTATTCTATTGTTGGTTTAAATACACACACACACACACACACATCGACAGAGACATTTAGTCAATGATCAAAATAAATATTAAGTAAAAAGAGATCGAAATTTATCATTTTTAATTTGAATTTATATTTGAGATTCACTCTTTTATATACCCTGTTGTCCAAAATGACAAATTTTCATTTGAAAAAAGTAAAAATTTTCTCAAAAATGAATTACTATTTATATGAAGGAGATATTTTAATTACTACCTTGATCAATAGTATTCTATTGTTGGTTTAAATACACACATACACATCGACAGAGACATTTAGTCAATGATCAAAATAAATATTAAGTAAAAAGAGATCGAAATTTAACATTTTTAATTTGAATTTATATTTGAGATTCACTCTTTTATATACCCTGTTGTCCAAAATGACAAATTTTCATTTGAAAAAAGTAAAAATTTTTTCAAAAATGAATTACTATTTATATGAAGGAGATATTTTAATTACTACCTTGATCAATAGTATTCTATTGTTGGTTTAAATACACACACACACACACACATCGACAGAGACATTTAGTCAATGATAAAAATAAATATTAAGTAAAAAGAGATCGAAATTTATCATTTTTAATTTGAATTTATATTTGAGATTCACTCTTTTATATACCCTGTGGTCGAAAATGACAAATTTTCATTTGAAAAAAGTAAAAATTTTATCAAAAATGAATTACTATTTATATCAAGGAGATATTTTAATTACTACCTTGATCAATAGTATTCTATTGTTGGTTTAAATACACACACACACACACACATCGACAGAGACATTTAGTCAATGATCAAAATAAATATTAAGTAAAAAGAGATCGAAATTTATCTTTTTTAATTTGCATTTATATTTGAGAGTCATTCTTTTATATACCCTGTCGTCGAAAATTTCAAATTTTCATTTGAAAAAAGTAAAAATTTTATCAAAAATGAATTACTATTTATATCAAGGAGATATTTTAATTACTACCTTGATCAAAAGTATTCTATTGTTGGTTTAAATACACACACACACACACACATCGACAGAGACATTTAGTCAATGATCAAAATAAATATTAAGTAAAAAGAGATCGAAATTTATCTTTTTTAATTTGCATTTATATTTGAGAGTCATTCTTTTATATACCCTGTGGTCGAAAATGACAAATTTTCATTTGAAAAAAGTAAAAATTTTATCAAAAATGAATTACTATTTATATCAAGGAGATATTTTAATTACTACCTTGATCAATAGTATTCTATTGTTGGTTTAAATACACACACACACATCGACAGAGACATTTAGTCAATGATCAAAATAAATATTAAGTAAAAAGAGATCGAAATTTATCATTTTTAATTTGAATTTATATTTGAGATTCACTTTTTATATACCCTGTGGTCGAAAATGACAAATTTTCATTTGAAAAAAGTAAAAATTTTCTCAAAAATGAATTACTATTTATATCAAGGAGATATTTTAATTACTACCTTGATCAATAGTATTCTATTGTTGGTTTAAATACACACACACACACACACACATCGACAGAGACATTTAGTCAATGATCAAAATAAATATTAAGTAAAAAGAGATCGAAATTTATCATTTTTAATTTGAATTTATATTTGAGATTCACTCTTTTATATACCCTGTGGTCGAAAATGACAAATTTTCATTTGAAAAAAGTAAAAATTTTCTCAAAAATGAATTACTATTTATATCAAGGAGATATTTTAATTACTACCTTGATCAATAGTATTCTATTGTTTGTTTAAATAGACACATACACATCGACAGAGACATTTAGTCAATGATCAAAATAAATATTAAGTAAAAAGAGATCGAAATTTATCATTTTTAATTTGAATTTATATTTGAGATT
>JALMQS010000425.1:120239-130716 GCA_024734495.1 Forficula auricularia
TTTGAAAAAAGTAAAAATTTTATCAAAAATGAATTACTATTTATATCAAGGAGATATTTTAATTACTACCTTGATCAAAAGTATTCTATTGTTGGTTTAAATACACACACACACACACACACACATCGACAGAGACATTTAGTCAATGATAAAAATAAATATTAAGTAAAAAGAGATCGAAATTTATCATTTTTAATTTGAATTTATATTTGAGATTCACTCTTTATATACCCTGTGGTCGAAAATGACAAATTTTAATTTGAAAAAAGTAAAAATTTTATCAAAAATGAATTACTATTTATATCAAGGAGATATTTTAATTACTACCTTGATCAAAAGTATTCTATTGTTGGTTTAAATACACACACACACACACACACATCGACAGAGACATTTAGTCAATGATAAAAATAAATATTAAGTAAAAAGAGATCGAAATTTATCATTTTTAATTTGAATTTATATTTGAGATTCACTTTTTATATACCCTGTGGTCGAAAATGACAAATTTTAATTTGAAAAAAGTAAAAATTTTATCAAAAATGAATTACTATTTATATCAAGGAGATATTTTAATTACTACCTTGATCAAAAGTATTCTATTGTTGGTTTAAATACACACACACACACACACACACATCGACAGAGACATTTAGTCAATGATCAAAATAAATATTAAGTAAAAAGAGATCGAAATTTATCATTTTTAATTTGAATTTATATTTGAGATTCACTCTTTTATATACCCTGTGGTCGAAAATGACAAATTTTCATTTGAAAAAAGTAAAAATTTTATCAAAAATGAATTACTATTTATATCAAGGAGATATTTTAATTACTACCTTGATCAATAGTATTCTATTGTTGGTTTAAATACACACACACACACACACACATCGACAGAGACATTTAGTCAATGATAAAAATAAATATTAAGTAAAAAGAGATCGAAATTTATCATTTTTAATTTGAATTTATATTTGAGATTCACTCTTTTATATACCCTGTGGTCGAAAATGACAAATTTTCATTTGAAAAAAGTAAAAATTTTATCAAAAATGAATTACTATTTATATCAAGGAGATATTTTAATTACTACCTTGATCAATAGTATTCTATTGTTGGTTTAAATACACACACACACACACACACATCGACAGAGACATTTAGTCAATGATCAAAATAAATATTAAGTAAAAAGAGATCGAAATTTATCATTTTTAATTTGAATTTATATTTGAGATTCACTCTTTTATATACCCTGTTGTCGAAAATGACAAATTTTCATTTGAAAAAAGTAAAAATTTTATCAAAAATGAATTACTATTTATATCAAGGAGATATTTTAATTACTACCTTGATCAATAGTATTCTATTGTTGGTTTAAATACACACACACACACACACACATCGACAGAGACATTTAGTCAATGATAAAAATAAATATTAAGTAAAAAGAGATCGAAATTTATCATTTTTAATTTGAATTTATATTTGAGATTCACTCTTTTATATACCCTGTTGTCCAAAATGACAAATTTTCATTTGAAAAAAGTAAAAATTTTCTCAAAAATGAATTACTATTTATATGAAGGAGATATTTTAATTACTAACTTGATCAATAGTATTCTATTGTTTGTTTAAATAGACACATACACATCGACAGAGACATTTAGTCAATGATCAAAATAAATATTAAGTAAAAAGAGATCGAAATTTATCATTTTTAATTTGAATTTATATTTGAGATTCACTCTTTTATATACCCTGTTGTCGAAAATGACAAATTTTCATTTGAAAAAAGTAAAAATTTTATCAAAAATGAATTACTATTTATATCAAGGAGATATTTTAATTACTACCTTGATCAATAGTATTCTATTGTTGGTTTAAATACACACACACACATCGACAGATACATTTAGTCAATAATCAAAATAAATATTAAGTAAAAAGAGATCGAAATTTATCATTTTTAATTTGAATTTATATTTGAGATTCACTCTTTTATATACCCTGTGGTCGAAAATGACAAATTTTCATTTGAAAAAAGTAAAAATTTTATCAAAAATGAATTACTATTTATATCAAGGAGATATTTTAATTACTACCTTGATCAATAGTATTCTATTGTTGGTTTAAATACACACACACACACACACACATCGACAGAGACATTTAGTCAATGATAAAAATAAATATTAAGTAAAAAGAGATCGAAATTTATCATTTTTAATTTGAATTTATATTTGAGATTCACTCTTTTATATACCCTGTTGTCGAAAATGACAAATTTTCATTTGAAAAAAGTAAAAATTTTATCAAAAATGAATTACTATTTATATCAAGGAGATATTTTAATTACTACCTTGATCAATAGTATTCTATTGTTGGTTTAAATACACACACACACACACACACACATCGACAGAGACATTTAGTCAATGATCAAAATAAATATTAAGTAAAAAGAGATCGAAATTTATCATTTTTAATTTGAATTTATATTTGAGATTCACTCTTTTATATACCCTGTGGTCGAAAATGACAAATTTTCATTTGAAAAAAGTAAAAATTTTATCAAAAATGAATTACTATTTATATCAAGGAGATATTTTAATTACTACCTTGATCAATAGTATTCTATTGTTGGTTTAAATACACACACACACACACACACATCGACAGAGACATTTAGTCAATGATAAAAATAAATATTAAGTAAAAAGAGATCGAAATTTATCATTTTTAATTTGAATTTATATTTGAGATTCACTCTTTTATATACCCTGTGGTCGAAAATGACAAATTTTCATTTGAAAAAAGTAAAAATTTTCTCAAAAATGAATTACTATTTATATGAAGGAGATATTTTAATTACTACCTTGATCAATAGTATTCTATTGTTGGTTTAAATACACACACACACACACACACATCGACAGAGACATTTAGTCAATGATCAAAATAAATATTAAGTAAAAAGAGATCGAAATTTATCATTTTTAATTTGAATTTATATTTGAGATTCACTCTTTTATATACCCTGTGGTCGAAAATGACAAATTTCATTTGAAAAAAGTAAAAATTTTCAAAAATGAATTACTATTTATATGAAGGAGATATTTTAATTACTACCTTGATCAATAGTATTCTATTGTTGGTTTAAATACACACATTTATCGACAGATAATATTTAGTCATAATCAAAATAAATATTAAGTAAAAAGAGATCGAAATTTATCATTTTTAATTTGAATTTATATTTGATCTACTCTTTTATATACCTGTATCGAAAATGACAAAATTTTCATTTTGAAAAAGTAAAAATTTTATCAAAATGAATTAATATTTGTATCAAGGAGATATTTACTACTACTCTTGATCAATAGTATTCTAGTTGTTGGTTTAAATACACACAACATCGACAGATGTTATTTCTAGTCAATAATCAAAATAAATATTAAGTAAAAGTAGAATGAAATTTATCAATATTTTTAATTTGAATTTATATTTGAGATTCACTTTTTATATACCCTCTGGTCGAAATGACAAATTTTCATTTGAAAAAGTAAAATTTTATCAAAAATGAATTACTATTTATCAAGGAGATATTTTAATTACTACCTTGATCAATAAAAAATATTCTATTGTTGGTTTAAATACACACACACACACACACACACACGACAGAGACATTGAAATAATGATAAAAATTAAATATTAAGTAAAAAGAGATCGAAATTTATCATTTTTAATTTGAATTTATATTTGAGATTCACTCTTTTTATAATTCCCATATGCCGAAAATGACAAATTTTCATTTGAAAAAAAATTTTATCAAAAATGAATTATCATTTATATCAAGGAGATATTTAATACTACCTGATCAATAGTATTCTATTGTTGGTTTAAATACACACACACACACACACACACACACATCGACAGAGACATTTAGTCAATGATAAAAATAAATATTAAGTAAAAGATCGAAATTTATCAGTTTTTAATTTGAATTTATATTTAGATTCAATTTCTTTATATATTCTGTTGTCGAAAATGACAAATTTTCATTTGAAAAAAGTAAAAATTTTATCAAAATTATCATTATTTGTATCAAGGAGATATTTTAATTACTACCTTGATCAATAGTATTCTATTGTTGGCTTAAATACACACACACACACACACACATCGACAGAGCATTATTTAGCCTACTTGCAAAATAAATATTAGTAAAATTATCATTTTTAATTTAATTTATATTGAGGATTCACTTTTATATATCCTGTTGTCCAAAATGATTAAATTTTCATTTTGAAAAAATTAAAATTTTCTCAAAATGTAATTATCATTATATATATAATAGGATATTTTAATTACTAACTTGATCAATATAATATCTTTATTGTTTTATTAAATAGACATACACATCGACAGAGACATTTATCAATGATCAAAATAAATATTAAGTAAAAAGAGACGAAATTTATCATTTTTAATTTGAATTTATATTTGAGATTCACTCTTTTATATAAATTCTGTTGTCGAAAATGACAAATTTTCATTTGAAAAAGTAAAAATTTTATCAAAAATGAATTACTATTTATATCAATGAGATATTTTAATTATTTTCACTCTGATCAATAGTATTCTATTGTTACTAAATACACACACACACACGATTATTTTCATTTAGTCAATAATCAAAATAAATATTAAGTAAAAAGAGATCGAAATTTATCATTTTTAATTTGAATTTATATTTGAGATTCACTTTTTATATAAATTCTCTGGTCAGAAAATGACAAATTTTCATTTGAAAGTAAAATTTTATCAAAATGAATTTACTATTTACATGCGAGATATTTTAATTACTACCTTGATCAATAGTATTCTATTGTTGGTTTAAATACACACACACAAATACTATCATTTGACGATAAAAGAGGACATTTAACAATATAAAAAATAAATATTAAGTAAAAAGAGATCAGAAAATTATCATTTTAATTTGAATTTATATTTGAGATTCACTTTTATATACCTGTTGTCGAAAATGATTAAAATTTCATTTGAAAAAGTAAAATTTATCAAAAATGAATATTGACAGTATCATATATTTTAATTACATTACCTTGACTGAATAGTATTCTATATGTTGGTCAAAATATATTGTAATACACAACAATACCACTTATTAGTAATATTTAGTCAATGATAAAAAAATAAATTATTTAAGTAAAAAGAGATCAAAAATTTATCATTTTAATTTGAATTTATATTTTAGATTCAATTTTTATATGGCTCCTGTGGTTCGAAAATGACAAATTTTTCTATTTTGAAAAAAGTAAAAATTTTATCAAAAATATCAATATTTATATCAAGTGAGATATTTTAATTTTTCACTGATCAATAATATTCTATTGTTATTTAAACACACACACACACATGTTAACACGATTACTTGAGACATTTAACAATAGATCAAATAACATATAAAAGATCGAAATTTACTATTTTTAATTTGAATTTATATTGGAGATTCAATTTTATATACCCTGTGGTCGAAAAATGACACAATTCTTCTATTTTTGAAAAAAAAGTGTAATTATCAAAAATGAATTACTATTTATATCAAGGAGATATTTTATCACTAATTTTGATCAATAGTATTCTTATTGTTATTAAATACTCACACACACATCGACAGAGATACATTTAGTCAATAATCAAAATAAATATTAAGTAAAAAGATATTCGAAATTTTATCATTTTTAATTTGAATTTATATTTATATCTACTTTTATATACCCTAGGCTGAAAATTTGATAAATTTTCATTTTGAAAAAAGTAAAATTTTATCAAAATGAATATTTATATCAAGGAGATATTTTTAATTACTACCTTGACTAATATTCTATTGTTATTTAAATACACACACACACACAATAATAATTTGATGAGACATTTAGTCAATAGATCAAAATAAATATTAAGTAAAAAGATCGAAATTTATCATTTTTAATTTATTCATTTGAGATTCACTTTTTATAGGCCCCCAAAGACGAAATTTATCAAATTTTCATTTGAAAAAGTAAAAATTTTATCAAAAATGAATTACTATTTATATCAATAGAGATATTTTAATTACTACCTTGATCAATAGTATTCTATTGTTGGTTTAAAATACACACACACACATCGACAGATTACTTAGTCAATAATCAAAATAAATTTATTAAGTAAAAAGAGATCGAAATTTACTCATTTTTAATTTGAATTATATTTGAGATTCACTTTTATACCCTATGGTCGAAAACACAAATTTTCATTTGAAAAAGTAAAAATTTTATCAAAATGAAATTATTTATATCAAGGACATATTTTAATTACTAACTTGATCAATAGTATTCATTGTTGGTTTAAATAATACAATATCATCACACACACACACACATTATTTAGCTCAATGATAAAAAATAATATTAAGTAAAAAGAGATCGAAATTTAGATTTCATTTTTAATTTGAATTTATATTTGAGATCTACTATATAATCGTAATTGAAAATGTGATAAATTTTCATTTGAAAAAGTAAAAATTTTATCAAAAATGAATTACTACGAATACATATATTTTAATTTCATTACCTTGATCAATACATTCTATTGTTAATAATACTAGAATACTACTACCACAAGTATCGACAGAGACATTTAGTCACGATCAAAATAAATATTAAGTAAAAAGAGATCAAATTTATCATTTTAATTTGAATTTATATTTGAGATTCACTTTTATATACCCTGTTGTCGAAAATGACAAATTTTCATTTGAAAAAGTAAAAATTTTTATCAAAAAATGAATTAATATTTATATCAAGGAGATATTTTAATTACTACCTTGATCAATAGTATTCGTTGTTGGTTTAATACAATAATACACATCGACAGATACATTTAGTCAATAATCAAAATAAATATTAAGTAAAAAGAGATCGAAATTTATATCATTTTTAATTTGAAATTTATATTTTGAGATTCACCTTTTATATACCCTGTGGTCGAAAATGACAAATTTTCATTTGAAAAAGTAAAAATTTTATCAAAAATGAATTACTATTGTAGGGATCGATTTTCTGCTTTTTTTTTAATTAGAAATGTACTTATTTTTCGATGTTAATCGATCGTAGCTTCTATGAAAAGACCAATATAGAAGAAGAAGACCACGCCTTTTTATAATTAATCGAGCGATCTTAGGGAAATTATCTAGAACCAATCACCTTAATTACCAATTAAATCGGCGCTATAAAAGCATGAAGCCGTAATAAGAGGTGAAGGTAATTCGAAGCCCTCACTGTGTGAAGAGCTGTTTTATGCCTCAAGAGTTCGCCTTGTCGACTTGGAACGATTGAAGAACAAAGCTGTACGAAATCTTGTAACCACGAAGAAGTACAAATTTCGGGCCTTGTGCCATTTATTTTGTTGAAAGTATTTTTCACGGGCCTCCGGCCAAGTTCTTATTTTGAAGAAAGCATATTTCACTGCCCCCCGGGCAATTTCTTGCTTTTAAAAAGCATTTTTTCTACAAGCCTCCGGGCCACCTCTTATTTTGGAAAGCAAATTTCACGGCTTTACGCCACCAAGAGAGGTTTTCACTTTACAAGAAAAATCGACGACATCGGCGCTCCTCCGATATCTTTCCATCAAGCCTTTCGAGTCAAAAAACCATCTTCATCCATCATCGGGATTATTTCCATAAATTTGGGGCTCACGCGGATTCAGCGAAGGCTTTATCGGATGAGCTGGACTTATCCCGGTTCGGACCCGCAGGAGGTTTGTCTCGACCGCCTCGAGGCACCGACCGTTTTGCGCGGGCAAACACATTTACCACGCGCGAGGCAGCCAAGCGACGAGCGAAGGTAGGCGACGTAGCAGGCAGCAGCAGGCCACGATTGAAGTGACTGAACGAAGGCCAGACAATCACGACGACGGCAGCGCCACTCGCGGATAACAGCTGAACCAGCCACCCATAGGAGTAGCAGCAGGAATACGACAGAAGCACGAATCAACGATGTGTTGTCGACAATCCCACTCGCACACCTACACACCTATCCCCTCCTTAATGTCAGGACCACTATACAGTCGCGGAACACAATTTCAATCAATTTTAGGAATGGTGAACCGCTACTAAAAAATTAACGGAACGGATAACTATTCAATAGAAAGATGGGTGCAGGACATAGAATCCAGCAAGTATTCAAATTGGAGTAGCTTACAACTGCTTACCTTTTGGCAGACGGCTAATAACTGGACTGAAGAAGCATTCGTAGAAAGTGAAAGGAACATTAATACGTGGGACAAATTAAAAGAAGCATTATTAGAAGAATTTCATGGTCAAAGAAGAAGAAGTATATTCAACAAACAGCTAGCCAGAAGAAAATTCAAAAAGGTGAATAATCGTCATGGAATACTTCCTGATTATGAAAGAGATAGCAAGCAAGGGAAACTTAGAAGACAAGGCATTAATAGAGTAGAAGGCTGGACGGTATACAAGACATTGGTCCTAATAAAGTAATACTTACGGGGCAAAAACGATAAAAGAATTTTAAAGAAAAGTTAAAATTATATTCGGAAATCACTTCCAAGCCAGCTAACGTGTTAAATCATGCATGTAATAGACAGCTCAGTTAGCAGTAAGGGTGGAAACGAAAACCTAATCACCAAAGAAGACCTAAATCTTATGAACATAGTTACAGTAAATAGTCAAAAAACGAAATCTAATCACAAGATCATTTCAATAAGCAAAACTACAAGATTAACGCCTTTAGTAGATACCGGTGCAGGCTTGTCGCCTCGCGAGCGAAGACATCCACAAAACAGCTAGGTTCACCACAATTAACAGATTCAAATATTATTCGAACGGATTTGCATTTCACGAACAGGAATCGTATATGGATATTTTAAACAACCAATAATTGAATTGACAACGAAGATTTTAATTATTAAATTTTATGGGTTCCAAACGAAACAATAGACGAACAAGTAATTTTAGAATCGATCTGATAGATCAAATGAAATTAAATAGGACAAGATGACATTCAAATTATTAAAAACATAGACGTTAATAAAAATTAATAAAACAAGAACGGAAACAGAATTCATTAATAGATGAACTACTTATTGAAAACAATTCATTAAAACAACAAAGTCAATGAAAAAGGAATTGGAATAGGTTGAATAGAAGTCTTAAATGAAGAAAGAAAATCAAAGAAACGAAATTAACCATTAAAATTATGAACAAACGAACTGAGGGATCAAAATAATTCATTAATCGAAGTTATAAATTTAATTAAACACGAAAACAGGAATTTCAGCACAAGAAATTATCAGATCAAGACAGTTATTTTGCGAAAACAGCTAACGCTTTTGAAAGAAGAAAATAAAGATATCTCAAGTAAAGAAAAAGTCATTTAGAAGATGGTCAAGGGACAAATTCACCTATGAACAAAGATAAAGATTATGCTTCAAGCAAGAAGAATTGGGGAACTTACGAAGAAAATTAGAATCAAAAGCCAAAATGATTACGCAGCCTATGACGTTACAAAAGTTTAGTGGTCTTAAAGCTCAAGACACTTCAATTCTCCTCAATACCAGTTAAAACCTATGTCGGTCCCTTTTCACTCCTGTATCTGCGACAGTATCAAGAAGATACCCAAGTGAAGTGTTGTGTTAATTATAAAAGTAAAAAAAGAAAAAAAAGTGTTAATTTAAGTGCAAGAAAAATAGTGTGTGAAAGTGTTAGTTTTTAAGTTAAAATCAAAGAAATAGACAAATAAAAAACACTAGTTTAAGCATAAAATTTTTTTTTGTTTTGTTCAAGTAATTTCAAGATCAATTTGTTTTTGTAAAAAATAACAATAGTTATTTAGTTTTAAGTGCTATTTCATTTTAAAAAAATATAATAATTTTCGTATTTTATGATTAAGTTAAAATACCTAAACGGTTTTAAAGAAGAAAGTAATAATAATTAAAATTACTTTAAGTTGAAATATTTAACTATGTAAAAGATGATTGGTTATAAGTTCCGAGTCGTAACTTGATTGAGAAAGGGGAGAATTAGGATCGATTTTCTGCTTTTTTTAATTAGAAATGTATCATTTTTCGATGCGATTCGTGGCTTATGAAAGACTAATTAGCGAAGAAGAAGACCACGCCTTTTATAATAATTGAGCGATTCTAGGAAAATTATCAACCAATCACCCATCAATACATTAAATGTATGGCTATAAAAGAAGCGAAGCCAATAGCGAGGCAGTTGCAATTCAGCCCTCATCAGAAGAGCTGTTTTTGTCACGCTCTCCAAGAGTTCGCCTGTCGACTTTGGAACGATTGAAGAACAAAGCTGTACGAAATCTTGTAACCAATGAAGGCATAAATTTCATTTAGTGACACGTAACCGGAATCATACAAT
>JALMQS010000426.1:0-118698 GCA_024734495.1 Forficula auricularia
GGTGTGAAAAAAATCGTGGACGAAAAAAACGATAACATACATCCATCCATCCATCCGCACGCACTTCCAAAAAATGGCACTTTTTGGCCTCTCGACGAGATTCCAGGTAATTTTTGGCAAAACCGTCACGTGCTAAAATTCAATCTCATTGAATACTTCAATTTGTGACCTTAATTGAGTCTATGGGTTCCGTAGTCTTTAACTGAGAACCCTTTGAAGTCGCGCTTGCCGCGAGAGCGAGCGATTACAATACTTTCTCCCATGCTTCGCATTGGATAAAGTAAAAATAGTTCTTATGAAAGTTGTTCAATTTTTTTTGGAGGTTAAGGTGAAGTAAACAAAAATATAGGGTTCTATTTAAAAACAGAACTTGAAGGAGACAATAAAAGAGTGTGTCTTCTGCTGGAATTATAAATTTTATTTATTTATAACTGTATATGTCTATTTCTTCATTTAAAATTACTGTTTCCGCCCTATTTTTTTTTTTTTTTTTTTTTTTAATGATTTTACTTTTAATAAGGACAAATTTTCAATACAAATTTATTTCAAAGTCCTGATGATGAGTAAACAAAATGGCGAAACGTCAAAAATAAACAATTTTTTAATTAATTTAAAAAAAATAGAAAATAAAATATTGATTTGCTGAGTTATTGACAAGAATCAGTAAATAAGTGTTGTTTTTTAATATGAAAACATCTTCTTTTATTTCCCGAACATATTCTTTTTAATTCTTCCCATATATTTTTAGCATTTACCTCTCCGATAAACATACCGGCTTGTTCGTTGGTTAGCGTATTTATTATTATACCGAAGGCTTCATCATTTTTTTCATCCCATTCATTAAAATTTATATCATTTTTTCTGGTTCTGGACCAAGGATTACACTTTTAAATAATTTCTTGGACCTTAAAATTGCGCTCACCTTAATGCCCATATTTCATAATTTGGCCCATTCAAAGGTTCAATTTTATATTGAATCAATGTTGTATCAATCATCTTTTCTTTTGATTAATTATTCTAATTATGAACCAATTATTTTACATTAACCACGCTCTGCTACCAAAATTGTTATTAAAAAATGTTTCGTGGATTCTAATTAACTGTTTATTTATTCAATAAATTTTACAACAATTAAAAACTAAAGAGTATAAATCTTAATTATTACATCAAATAAATTAATTTATAACTATTAATTCCTGTGAATCCATTGTAATAGACTGATGAAGAGGGCAAAGCCCTCCGAAACTATAGTCTCGTTATAAATAAATAAAATTTATAATTCCAGCAGAAGACACACTTTCTTGTCTCCTTCAATAAAAAGAATAACAATAGGATGTTAAGTTTTTAACAACAATGCTGTCCCCAGAGACGTAGCCACGGGGGGGGGGTCAGAACCCCCAAGGGCAGGACTCATAGGATGAGTTACGGCAACGACAAA
The DNA here is from genome assembly GCA_024734495.1 of Forficula auricularia. Classification (NCBI taxonomy): domain Eukaryota; kingdom Metazoa; phylum Arthropoda; class Insecta; order Dermaptera; family Forficulidae; genus Forficula; species Forficula auricularia. The sequence continues at coordinate 1,439 of JALMQS010000426.1, forward strand.
CCGTTTTTTATGGCAAACTAACCATAATTAAATATATTTCATATGTTTAATCAAGAATTATGTTCTTTTTTTAATTGCTTGAAGTACCTTTTTAGTCCAATTAAATTGTTCTCTAAAAGGGCCTCTCGTGGGAAAGTTTTGGGGTAGTTTTGATTTCTTCGATCCATATTATGTTTTTTTTTTGGTTTTCTGAATTCGAATCTAAGATTTGCTAACAAAATTACTTGACGGGACATTGTCAAAAATGCAAAAAAAAAGGTAAAAAAATCTCATTCTTTTGGCGGTTTTTTTGCTTATAACTAAAAAACTATCAACTTTTCGTAAATAACCTTCGTTTTCAAAATGAAAGTTCATAAAATTTCCTACAAATTTCATCATTTAGGTTTTTCTCCGACCAACAGTCAAGTTTCTAGAATGAGTGGTTTTCATTTTATGAAGGAAAAACTGCAATTTTTTGAAACAAACGGATCATTTCCTGTCATGGAAAATATTGGATATCTATAAATCTAAGAATTTTAACAAAAAAGTGATTCAAGTAAACGTTCAAGCCAACAAAATTTCATAGATATTGAGATAGGAATCAAGTTTCTAGGATGAGTGGTTTTCATTTTATGAAGGAAAAACTGCGATATTTTGCAAAAAATGGCATTTTTTCAAAACTTCAACCCCATTGCGACACGGGTTACCATTATCAAACTAAGATGAAACTATGTTTATATTGTATCAAATTTAATCTAATAAGCAAACTAATAAGCTGAATTGTATATGTTCATAAAAATAAGTTGGTTGTTCCTAGTGTGATTTTTGGGAGCGGTGTAGTGTGTTGACTTTTCCTGAGGTTTTGCTCTCTACTGTTTGATGGAAACTGTATAATTATAGTACCTTTGTTGAAAAATTGTTAATGTTGTATATCTTGTTTTGTATGAATTTTATGATTTTGAAGACTGGGGTTTTAATTTAATTGTGTTGGCAGCTGGTATTACGTCATACACTATTTTTAGAAAAAATTATAATTTGTCCTAAAATTTGATACGGGAGAATATTGTGAATGTTACAATTGTATTTAAAAAAAATATTTGTGCTATAATAGGAACAAGTGTGTGATTGGTAATCAAGGTGAGAGAGCATTTCAAATAATGAACCTAATTTTAAATAATATGACAAGGAAAAGAAAAAAATGTCTTTATATTTTTTCAATTTTATAAATTGCATTTGTTTCTCTCATCTATAACAACAGATGTTGGAATTTTGCTGAATTGCAAAGAAAATGTAAATAAAATAATATTACCAAATGTACTATTGAAAACTGAGGGTGAGTGGACTGATCTTTATATATATTTGTTTCTTGATTGTATTGCAATTGTAAAGTTTATGTATTTGTACTTTTTAGACTGATGATGGTTTGAGAGTGTCGGCCAGAAAACTGTCTCTCCCAGTTTTAAAATAAAAATAATTAAGTAATGGAGAGGGATTCAGCCAATGGGTAGCCTCTGCTGAATAAAAAAACTCCCAATTATAGAAAACGTTTCGGCTTTAATTAAATAATGCCATCATCAGTTCCTAAGAGTTGATGAGTCCTTGAAGACGAGCGCCATATACATGCTGTCATCAAAATTGTATCAACTTTATAACCATTGAGGAATATCATCATGCTCGGAGACCTTATACACAAATATGGCGCCTCGTCTTCAAGGACTCATCAACTCTTAGGGAACTGATGATGGCATTATTTAATTAAAGCCGAACGTTTTCTATAATTGGGAGTTTTTTTATTCAGCAGAGGCTACCCATTGGCTGAATCCCTCTCCATTACTTAATTATATACATATACAGCCATCAAAATTGTATCAACTTTAAAATAAAAATATTGATAAGGACATAAAAGATTTTGTTTTCTTAAGAGTCTTTTTCTCCTTACGAGAACATCTAACTGTTCTCACGGTTTTAATTGCCTCATTTAAGATCAAATAATAAATAATAAAAACATCATAGTACTGCTATCTAAATGTAATCTAGTTTAAAAATGTATAGAGTGCTATAGGTCTTTGTCGAAAACGTGCTCTTTCATGGTCAAAATGGGAAAATATCGAAAAAAAGTGCGAGATTTCGGGTGATCCGGGGAGCTGCCGAGGTCGAAAACATGGATTTTGTGCTTGAGTCCAAACGGTTGGTCGGAGATAAAAACCTAAATAATTAAATTTGTAGGAAATTTTATGAACTTTTATTTTGAATAGGAAGGTTATTTACAAAAAGTAGATAATTTTTGAGTTATAAGAGAAAAACCGCCAAAAAATGGAAATTTTTACCCCCTTTTTCGCATTTTCTACAGTGTTGCGTCACGAAATTTTGATGGGAAACCTCAGATTTTTATTCAGCGCCCCAAAAAACATATAGGTATATGCAAAAATCAGAGCTACCCCAAAACTTTCCTGATAAAAACAGAATTTGACTAGACTAAAGAACATTAAGACCGAAATTTGTCTCTGTGGTCCTGAGCGACACCAATACGATTTCTTATTACGTTTATACGGAACCCTAAAAAGTTTAATTTTAAATATAAAAAAAAAAAAATGAAAAATTATTTGTTTTTTGTTTAATAGTTGAATGTGTTGTTATTTGGCTTGCGTATATATCTTTCTTATCAGTCTTGATTATTCGTCTCCCACCTGTTGACTCTTAGCTTACTTGCTTAACGCAACAGTGTCAAACAAAAGCAATAAAATTGAGCCAGCCACGCAACGCAATTCACTGCTTAAACAATTATAAATTTACATGAACGTAGATAGAAAATATTTATTACTCCAGTACTTTTTTTTCTCTTTTTTTTTATAGTTATAATGATAAGACAAGGAAAAGCAAAATATTTTATATATGAGATTTGGAAAATATTCATCGATTGTTTGGAGGAGACAATTTTAGTAAACTGAAAAAAAAATATATTTTTGGTTAAGAAATTTTATTTTATATGGATAGATGGTGATGTTAATTATGGCGAAATCGATCTCTGTTCGATATGAATACTTAAATGTTATACATATTTTAAATATTCTCATATTTTTGGAGCAACTCTAGATATATTAATAGTTAAGATGCCGCTAGTTGAACCAAGCACCAATAAGTAAATTATGAAAATATTGTTATTTGAGTAAAATAGTGGAATAGTTGAATTTAATAGTTGGGTATTTAAATGGAATAATACGTAATTACGACAAGAAATGATATTAACTTGTAACGATTTAAACGCTTTATTTCAATTTAGAAGGGTCCCTTTAATAAGAAACAAAGAAAATGTGTAATGGTAGCACTCTGGTAAAAATTAAGAAAAGATATATATATTTATACTATTTATTTATAAATAGATAAGAAAATAAAAAAATATAATGGTTAATGACAAGAAAAAAACTTGTCTGTCAAACAAAAGAATTTATACAAAAAATTAAGAAATATGAAACACAGCCATAAGAGTAAGGTTTAATAGAATGCGTGTCTGATTAGTAGAAACATATGAGAGAGTCTTATTTAGTTACAACTAAACGACGAAATATTAACACGAAATTACTTTTTGAAGTTGGTGCCAAACATATACCTTTTATGAATCCGCACTCGACGGATCTTACTTAGTACGTTTGTCGGGTACGCTCGCTTATAGGTATAGTTTGTTTGGCACCGACTTCAAAAAGTAATTTCGTGTTAATATTTCGTCGTTTAGTTGTAACTAAATAAGATAATAATTATTTTATACCTTTTAGTGTATTTTATTTGTTGCACTTAATTTTTTGAAGTCGGTTTTTATTTTTTTCTAAAAATTTTGACATATCTCCGCCAATTGTCAACCGATTTTGAAAATTTTTTTGCATTGGGTCCAGTCTAGCTTCCGATTGGTCCCATTTTTTTTTCGATATTTTTTTCATAGGTATTAGACCTTTTTTATTAGGTTTGTTTAGGTTTGTTTAGACCTAACCTCTTTGTTTATGAACCGATTTCGATGGTTCTTTTTTTATCCGAAAGGGGTGTCTTAGGGATGGTGTCATATTAATTTGGTCTAATGTGATATGATCACTATTAATAACATCACTAAAAAGGAGAAAAATAAAAATTTTTAAGAAAAAAATAAAAACCGACTTCAAAAAATTAAGTGCAACAAATAAAAATACACTAAAAGGTATAAAATAATTATTATCTTATTTAGTTACAACTAAACGACGAAATATTAACACGAAATTACTTTTTGAAGTTGGTGCCAAACATATACCTTTTATGAATCGCACTCGACGGATCTTACTTAGTACGTTTGGCGGGTACGCTCGCTTATAGGTATAGTTTGTTTGGCACCGACTTCAAAAAGTAATTTCGTGTTAATATTTCGTCGTTTAGTTGTAACTAAATAAGATAATAATTATTTTATACCTTTTAGTGTATTTTATTTGTTGCACTTAATTTTTTGAAGTCGGTTTTTATTTTTTTTCTTAAAAATTTTTATTTTTTCTTTCTAACCGACTTCAAAAAGGAGGAGGTTCTCTATTCGATTGAATTTTTTTTTTTTTTTTTTTTTTTTTTTTTTTTTTTTTGTGCCTATTACCTCATATTCCGCCAATTGTCAACCGATTTTGAAAATTTTTTTTGCATTGGGTCCAGTCTAGCTTCCGATTGGTCCCATTTTTTTTTCGATTTTTTTCATAGGTATTAGACCTTTTTTTATTAGGTTTGTTTAGGTTTGTTTAGACCTAACCTCTTTGTTTATGAACCGATTTCGATGGTTCTTTTTTTATCCGAAAGGGGGTGTCTTAGGGATGGTGTCATATTAATTTGGTCAAGTTCTGATGATATCATCACTATTAATAACATCACTAAAAAGAGAAAATAAAAATTTTTAAGAAAAAATAAAAACCGACTTCAAAAAATTAAGTGCAACAAATAAAATACACTAAAAGGTATAAAATAATTATTATCTTATTTAGTTACAACTAAACGACGAAATATTAACACGAAATTACTTTTTGAAGTCGGTGCCAAACAAACTATACCTTTTATGCAAGCGCACCCGACGGATCGTACTTAGTACGATCCGTCGAGTGCGACTCGCTTATAGGTATAGTTTGTTTGGCACCGACTTCAAAAAGTAATTTCGTGTTAATATTCGTCGTTTAGTTGTAACTAAATAAGATAATAATTATTTTATACCTTTTTAGTGTATTTTATTTGTTGCACTTAATTTTTGAAGTCAGTTTTTATTTTTCTTAAAAATTTTATTTTCTTTTTAGTGATGTTATTAATAGTGATGATATCATCAGAACTTGACCAAATTAATATGACACCATCCTAAGACACCCCCTTTCGGATAAAAAAAGAACCATCGAAATCGGTTCGTAAACAAAGAGTTAGGTCTAAACAAGCCTAATACAAACCTAATAAAAAAGGTCTAATACCTATGAAAAAAAATCGAAAAAAAAATGGGACCAATCGGAAGCTAGACTGGACCCAATGCAAAAAAAATTTTCAAAATCGGTTGACAATTGGCGGAGATATGAGGTAACATAGGCACAAAAAAAAAAAAAAAAAAAAAAAAAAATTCAATCGAATAGAGAACCTCCTCCTTTTTTGAAGTCGGTTAAAAATGCGTGAAGTCGGCTCTTCGAAGGTCCGCTCGCAAGTCTCTCCTATCGCTGCCAAACATATCGTGTCCGCGCTCCGGACGTCAGCCACGATTCCACCGAGCCTTGCAGAATGCCAACTTCTGAAAACTAAATCGGCCCTGAAAATAAAAAATAGAAAGAAATGGCAACTTGGTTGCCTATTAAACAGGGGTAGCCGTTTATATCATTACAAACTTGAATATTTTTTTTTTATAATAAAAAATATTCAAGCTTATATTATTTTTATATTCATTTGATGTAGAATCTATATTCAAATGAATCATATAAATAATTAATTTAATTATTATTCATTTGATTGAATTAATAAAAAAATTAATTTAATTCTTGTTTTTTATGATAATGATGAGAGAAGGAGTTACACCAAAAAGGTGGAATCCCTAAAGGCCTGGGTTGGCCCCTCCATCGAAAAAAAGAAGAAGAAATAATTTTATGGGCTGGGCGGGGGTCGAAGGTATCTGTGGATACGGGTCTTAAATAAGCTGAAGGTTATAAGTCGCGGGAAAGATGGCGGCAGGGAGCGAGTTCCAGTCTCTGGAGGTCATAGGGATAAAAGAGTTGGCGAAAGCGCTTGTTCGACTTTTATCCAATTTGACAGCTAAGGGGTGCTGAGCGTTAGAAAACCGCGTGTTTCTCGTAAAGAGGGCATTAGGGGGGATAATTGATTTCAGCTCGACTGAACAGACACCGTGATAGTATCTGTAGTAAAGGGAAAGTGCAGAAACGGTTCTTCGGTGAGCCAGGGAGTCGAGTGAGTTGGTTAGAGCCGGGTCTCCTATTAGTTTAATTGTTCCAGTGTAGCAAGAGAATGCTTGGAGGCACCCCTCCACAGATGAGAGCCATATTCGAGACAGGGACGAATTTGAGCCTTATACAGTATAAGAAGTTGACTGGGAGTATAACAGCGTCTAGACCTAAATAGGAGACCAAGCTTCCGCGCTGCAGCTTTAGCAGTGGTTGAGATATGGTCATTCCATGAAAGGTCAGACCCTAGAGTTACGCCTAGCATTGAAATTTTATCCCTGAATTCTAGTGAGTAGGTACGGTGCATGGGTGCCAAGGGCGGATCCAGGAATTTTTTATGGGGGGGGGAGGAGAATGTATTAAGGTACTCGATGTATATAAGATATACTTTTTATCTCGGAAGTGTGTCGCGATCGAATTGTCCAACCACACACACACACACATATATAGAACTTTATTTTCAATTTTAAAATTTTTTGCCAGGCACGGGCCTCTATGGGGGGGGGCGCGGTCGCCCCTGGACCCACTCTTGATGGGTGCTGATGTCTCAAATCAATATATGAGGCACTCGCACATTTTTTAAGATATTATTTTATTTACTTGCGTAAGTGATTTTAATTTTATTTGTTATTATTATTTTTTTTTTTTTTTACTGAATGACACCAGTGTGGGAACGCCGTTCCCACGCGTCCCCGCTCCACTACACCCCTCTGTTCTTAATGTAAAAAGTATGCAACAAATATTTTAATTCTATAAAAATTTATAAAAATACAAAACATGTTATTTTGATAATGTTTTAATTTCACATTAAATTTTACTATAAAATTCATGAAAAAAAAAAAATTGTACACATAAATAAAACATTTTAACAATACCTGTAGGTGCATTTTATGGGGATTCTACGGTAACTGTGGCGCCGCGATCTGATGATGGATTCTTATAGTATTCACCAAAATAAGACGAAAATGAAGAATACCATTTTTTAAGATTTCGCTTAGTTTTCGAGATATTCAGTTTAAAAAATAATGTTTTTTGTATTTATTTTCTTTTATTTTTCAATTGTTTATTTATAGAAACCACGGAAACTGTAGCAGGCGCGGATCCAGACCTCTGTTTTGGGGGGGCGGTCGCCGGTATATAAGATCTACTTTTGATCTTGGAAGTGTGTCGCGATCGAATTGGCCAAGCACCACATAGAACTTTATTTTCTTCAATTTTAAAATTTAATGTTATAAAAAAAAATAAAAAATAAACATATAAAAAATGTTGATCTCCAATGCTTTGGAGGGGGGGCGGTCGCCCCCATCGCCCCCCCCCGCTGGATCCGCGCATGAACTGTAGTATCACGGGGGTTACGTGTGGCGCCGCTATCCGATGACGGATTCTTTTTAGAACTAGATAAAATAAGTAGGAAAGTAAAAATAAAATTTTAAACTACATATTTGAACTGAAATGGACTGTTCCCGAACAAACTTTGAAAGGTTCGGTTAAGATATTTCGGCTCGGTTAACGCCAACCTAATCGCCTAAATGCTAGCCCAAAATGAAGATATATGAGCCGAACTGAATATATCTTAACCGAACCGGCAACGACTTTTACATATTCGAATTTTTTTATTTTTTATTATAAGGATTTTATTTATCATAAATAGATTACAAAAGAATGAATAAAGTGAAATGAACTTAAGATTAAAGACAATATAGAAATAAATTATTTAGTAAGGTGACCCCACTCAGTCCTGTGCAGAAAATACTCCTTTGAATACAAGAGATTTTGAAGTCATCCTATTAGCTGAACATAAATTGATGCATTTAATATTTTATCCATCTTATTACAAATAATTTTTAAGAAGAAAATAAAGGCCGACTTCAAAAAATTAAATGCAACAAATAAAATACACTAAAAGGTATAAAATAATTATTATCTTATTTAGTTACAACTAAACGACGAAATATTAACATGAAATTACTTTTTGAAGTCGGTGCCAAACTAACTATACCTATAAGCGAGCGTACCCTCCAAACGTACTAAGTAAGATCCGTCGAGTGCGATTCATAAAAGGTATATGTTTGGCACCAACTTCAAAAAGTAATTTCATGTTAATATTTCGTCGTTTAGTTGTAACTAAATAAGATAATAATTATTTTATACCTTTTAGTGTATTTTTATATTTGTTGCATTTAATTTTTTGAAGCCGGTTTTTATTTTTTTCTTAAAAATTATTTTTATTTTTCTCTTTTTAGTGATGTTATTAATAGTGATCATATCATCAGAACTTGACCAAATTAATATGACACCATCCCTAAGACACCCCTTTCGGATAAAAAAAGAACCATCGAAATCGGTTCATAAACAAAGAGGTTAGGTCTAAACAAACCTAATAAAAAAGGTCTAATACCTATGAAAAAAATACGAAAAAAAATGGGACCAATCGGAAGCTAGACTGGACCCAATGCAAAAAAATTTTCAAAATCGGTTGAGAATTGGCGGAGATATGAGGTAACATAGGCACAAAAAAAAAAAAAAAAAAAAAAAATTCAATCGAATAGAGAACCTCCTCCTTTTTTGAAGTCGGTTAATAAAAGGTTTCATCATTAATTTTTAATTTAACCAATGCGGGGCATATCTTTTCGAAAGTGTTTGGCCTAAGTTCAATTTCGTCAAGGCCAGGGGTCTCTAAACTCAAACATTTAATTTGATTTCCTATTTGCTTTAGTAAGCTAATGAGTTCATTAACAGAATCCAGATTAATTCATTTGTTACTGGTAGCGGCCGCCAGCGTTAGCGGTGTTGAAATATCGACGATGACATGGTAAGGGTAAAGTAAGGATATTGGAATAGTGTTTAATAAAAAGTATGTGAGCAGACCATGATTTGGTGGCAGCTGAATTAATTCGATTCGGGTTAGCGCATATATAACATTCAACGAATATTGTGGCTCACGCCACTAAACGCGCTGACTCGTCTCTCATTAATTCATTGTTTTATTATTTCATTATAAATAGATTGACTCATGTAGTGTACAGTGTGTTTGACAATTTGACTGTTGTTTACTTAAAGTATTATTACTAATATTAAAGTATTGTTTATTTGAACAAACTACTATGTATGAGGTCGCAGTGCCATCTAGCGGTGAGCGCTAGGACTGGACCGGACACATTCATAATTCTTACAATTTAACTTTACACAATGCTCTGAGGCAGTTTGCCTCATATGAGCAGTAAAAAATAATAATTAACATAAAACAAAGAGGAGAAAAATAAAAACAAGTGTGTGTGCGAAAAAGAAAGAAAGAAAGCTCCAGCGAAAGGAAGGTGAGAGAGCCAGCAGGAGGGAAAAGATACATTTTTGGGCATTTACTAATTATTTTTAATTAATATTCATTTTCTAAAAGAATCCGTCATCGGATAGCGGCGCAACATGTAACCCCCGTGATACTACAGTTTCCGTGGTTTCTATAAATAAACAATTGAAAAATAAAAGAAAATAAATACAAAAAACAGTCATCATTGGGATTCAGTTCCATAACTTATTAATGTAATTTTTGTTTTTCAGAGGATGAGGAACAAAATAAGTGTTTATTTACGACTTATCAATTGCAACGTTTCGCTACTTGATTGCAGCTTCTTCAGGCTCTCGATAAATAAAGCTCTAAACCAGCCATGTCCAACCGGCGGCCCGATTGAGATTTTTGTGCGTCCCGATAACAAAAAAAGGAAATCGCCCCCCCCCCCCAAAGAGGCCCGTGCCTGTCAAAAAATTAAAAAAAAAATTATTTTTTAAAAATTTTTTAAAATTGAAAATAAAGTTCTATATATATGTGTGTGTGGGGGGGGGGGCCCGATTGCGATTTTTGTGCGGCCCGATAACAAAAAAAGGAAATCGCCCCCCCCCCCCCAAAGAGGCCCGTGCCTGTCAAAAAATTAAAAAAAAAATTATTTTTTAAAAAATTTTTAAAATTGAAAATAAAGTTCTATATATATGTGTGTGTGTGGGGGGGGGGCCGATTGCGATTTTTGTGCGGCCCGATAACAAAAAAGGAAATCGCCCCCCCCCCCCCCCCCAAAGAGGCCCGTGCCTGTCAAAAAATTAAAAAAAAATTATTTTTTAAAAAATTTTTAAAATTGAAAATAAAGTTCTATATATATGTGTGTGTGAGAGGGGGGGGGGGGGCCGATTGCGATTTTTGTGCGGCCCGATAACAAAAGAAATCGCCCCCCCCCCAAAGAGGCCCGTGCCTGTCAAAAAATTAAAAAAAAAATTATTTTTTAAAAAAATTTTAAAATTGAAAATAAAGTTCTATATATATGTGTGTGGGGGGGGGGGGGGCCGATTGCGATTTTTGTGCGGCCCGATAACAAAAAGAAATCCCCCCCCCCCCACAAAGAGGCCCGTGCCTGTCAAAAAATTAAAAAAAAAAATTATTTTTTAAAAAATTTTTAAAATTGAAAATAAAGTTCTATATATATGTGTGGGGGGGGGGGGGGCCGATTGCGATTTTTGTGCGGCCCGATAACAAAAAAGGAAATCGCCCCCCCCCCCCCATAGAGGCCCGTGCCTGTCAAAAAATTAAAAAAAAATTATTTTTTAAAAAATTTTAAAATTGAAAATAAAGTTCTATATATGTGTGTGTGTGGGGGGGGGGGCGTCTCCGCCCCCCCCCCCCGCTTGGGCAATTCGATCGCGACAACTTTTTTGTTCATGCGAGTGGCGGCCCAGTATCTTGTATATTCCTAAATTTTGGCCCGAATAGTAATTTGGGTTGGACATCGCTGCTCTAAACACTTATTTGTCAATGTTTTAAGCTCTGCCATTATTACACACATTGGTGTTTTTGAGTTGTTGATGATGAAATAGACATGTATTCGAGTGTCTATATGTGTAATAATGGCCGAGCTTAAAAAAGTGTTTAGAGGTTTATTTATTAAGAGCCTAAAGAAGCTGCAATAAAGTAGCGGAACGTTGCAATTGATAAGTCGTAAATAAACACTTATTTTGTTCCTCATCCTCTGAAAAACAAAAATTACAAAAAAACAGTATTTTTTAAACTGGATATCTCGAAAACTAAGCCAAATCTCAAAAAAATGGTATTCTTCATTTTCGTCTTATTTTGGTGAGTACTATAAGAATCCATCATTAGATCGCGGCGCCACAGTTACCATAGAATTGCCCATTTTATTATTTTATTTTACAACCTCCGGGCTGGTGCCCTGGCGGGCAGCGTCTCGGTCCAAAAATTCTATTCCTCTTAAAAAACCACGTTTAAAATAAAATGAGAAAAATGTACTTGCTTTTGTATAATCGTGTATTAAATTATTTGACCACGGCACTGTAGTTATAACTCTTGATTATTAATTATATATTCAAAGCCGAATCAATTAAGAAAATCGTGTATAGAGTAAATATATGATAGGGATCCCCAAATCCAGATGGTAAAAATCAGAGTCGCCAAGACTTGATTTTTTTTGCTTAGGTTTTTTTGTGTGTCATTTAATATAAAAAATTAAATAATAGTGCAAATTATTAAAAAATAAACAAATAATATATAAAATATAAATCAAATAAGATGTGAATAATTTCTTCTGTGCTCAAAGAAAAATAAGCGAATTGAATATTAAATTTTTGAGTGGCGGGCGGGGGGGGTGAGGAATAATTATCGATATATTTAATGTTTCTTAATTTAAAGTCTTTTAGAGTCTTTCATCTCAAAATTTGAGTGCAAATTAAAATTATATTTCAAATTTGCCTGGTTAATGAAAATCAACTGGAGCTGTCAGTTTAAAATCCTAGCTGACAATTATATTTCAAATTTGCCTTGTTAATTAATATATATTCAATGTTTTTTAATTTAAAATCAATTGGTGTTTTTTCATTTTCATTCGAGTTCAAATGAATACAATATTATCTCGACACAAAGTCTAAATCAAAAATTTATAGTTTTAGTAACTGAAATCATGGTATAAATATTAATGTCAGATTGGTCTAATGGATAAAGCAGAGGACCTTAGTTCAAGAGTTCGTAGGTTCGATTCTAGTCAAGAGGGAAATTTTTTAGAGAAATTTCTCTAAGCGTTGTTACAAATTAATCTAGATCAATATATATGAATCTATATATTTATACTATATATAAACAATTTCCTATGTTAATTCTACATTATTTTTCCTTTTCAAAAATAATAGAATAATTTTCTTAATGTAGAATTAACATAGGAAATTGTTTATATATACAGGGTGGCGCAGATGGATCGGGTGGTTTTAAAATACTTGTCAAACTGTCAATTTTAAAGGTATTGGATTGAAATAAAGTGCAAAACGTGTAGTTACAATGGAAGTTTATTAACAAAAAATTAGTAAAGTTAGTTTTTAAAAATTACATCCATCAAATGCCCTCCTTCTCGAGCGACGCATTCTTGGAGTCGGTCCTTAACGTTCCGCATTGCCCGCTCAAGCACATCACCAGGAATTAATGTGATTTCGTTGTGAATTGCTGCCTTCAACTCCTGAATGGTCCGGGGTTTGTTCATGTACACCCTTGCTTTTAAATAGCCCCATAAGAAGAAGTCACATACCGTGAGGTCCGGTGAGCGAGGGGGCCAATGGAGATCTCCATTACGGGAAATCAAACGGCCAGGGAACAGAGCGCGTACAGCTTGCATTGATATCCTAGCGGTATGTGCAGTTGCCCCGTCTTGTTGGAACCACATATTGTCCATGTCGTAATTGTTCTCTTCAAGTTGTGGGAGAAGAAATTCTTCAATCATGTTCACATAACGCTGCGAATTAACAGTAACCGCCTGCTCCCTTTCATTTTCAAAAAAGTAAGGCCCAATTATCCCTACCTTAGAAACCCCACACCAAACCGTCACTTTGTCACTATGGAGAGGCCGTTGATGTAGGTCAATCAATCAATAGGAAATCACATTAATTCCTGATGATGTGCTTGAGCGGGCAATGCGGAACGTTAAGGACCGACTCCAAGAATGCGTCGCTCGAGAAGGAGGGCATTTGATGGATGTAATTTTTAAAAACTAACTTTACTAATTTTTTGTTAATAAACTTCCATTGTAACTACACGTTTTGCACTTTATTTCAATCCAATACCTTTAAAATTGACAGTTTGACAAGTATTTTAAAACCACCCGATCCATCTGCGCCACTCCTGTAGTATAAATATATAGATTCATATATATTTAACTTTCGCGGTTCAAATTGCTTAACAAAATAATTGAAACTTTCCGTTTAAAAAATCAATTTGTCTAATAATCTAGATCAATATATATAGTATTAGTAAATTTCGATATTTTTCGGTTTATCTTTCTTTTGTAGTTTCCAAAACATATCTTACGATTAATATCTCTTAATCTAATGTAGATTCTTGTATATCAACAAAGAAGTACTTCAAATGGAATTATATCTTTAGGTATTTTGCCCTTCGTTTTTTCAGCCAATTTTTTAAATAAATTATTTCCACTTGACAGGCCTTCCCCATGCATATTATTAAATTCATTTTCTAGTATTTTAGTTGCATATAGCATATTTTCATTTGGATATAACAGATTTCCTCTTGATATAAAAGTTAGCCAATTTTGAGACGATTCGTCTATTTCTATAGTTTTTGTTTCCAATCCTAAATCATATTTTCCTCTAAATCTATGAGCAACATATCCAGCTATGTATATTAAAATATCCTCATGAACCATTTCTTTTATTTCAAAAGTTTGTAATAATTTATGATTTGCAGTAACTTCATAATCTGATTCGGCAGGCTCAACAAACATATAATCTGCATTAAATTAGGTTGGAGTTGGTGGTGTTTCACAAGGAGTCCTTGTGAAACACCACCAACTCCAACCTAATTTAATTTTAACAATGTTTCACTATAAACCAACACCGCGTTCCCTAAATTTTATATATAATCTGCAGTCTGGTGCAAAGTGAATGGAGCAAATTCGTGCTAAAAAGAATATCAAATATCAAATCAGCATTTAATATATTGTGGGATCCAGCCAACCCAACTTGCCCTGGTCCTACACACCATGACACCGCCCTTGCCAGCTTTACCCAGGCTTTTCCGCCTTTGCCTACACCTTTTCCGCCTTTGTCTTTGTCTTTGCCGTCACCTTTTCCGCCTTTGCCTACACCTTTTCCGCCTTTGCCTACACCTTTTCCGCCTTTGCCTACACCTTTTCCGCCTTTGCCTTTGCCTACACCTTTTCCGCCTTTACCACATCCAGACAAATGCGACGACCAAGCTGCTCCCGGATTGGCCATATTAACAGATGCGCCGATTGGCCGAAATAAGGACCTATCATCAGGAGCCCCAGATATCAACGCGGCCTCTATAAAGATCGTCTCCCAAGTTGAAGACAGTCAGTTACTATTGTAATAGTTCGGGAATGATAAACACTCGAACAATTATAGATTCCAGATTCTTTCCCTTAACATTAGAAAATTTCAGTCTGGCTCTATGTTTTTGGTTAGCGTAATACATGTCCCGTTTGTCAACGTACGTCAGAGGGATGAACGGTAAAATGCTTTTTCATCCAGAGCCTATGCTATCAGCTGCCTATGTGTGTGTGCCTGTCGGTGTGAGAGCTAATGGGGGAAATGTAGCGGGAGAGAAAAGGCTTGGGGAGTTTTTAAGGCAGTTGATGACGAGCGAGTCTGGAAGGAGATTGAAAAACAAAGGGAGTGTCTTGTTAGTTTTTATCGAAGCAATTGCGAGTGTTATCTGTTAAGATATAAATATATTTCGATATATATTCAGTGTGGTGAAAAACAATTGGTGTTAACTATAATTAATAGTGGCATCTAAAAGTGTAGTTTTTAATGTTAAGTATTAGAATTAAGGTCTTCATATTAATTCATTTAAAAAAGAGAAAGGCGGCCGTCTAAATTAAGTGAGTACGTTTTTTAAATAATGTTTTACAAATATATTATAATTATCTATTTTTTGTTATCTTCCAAATATTAAAATTAAACTTAAATTCGCTTGTTATAAATTCTGACTATAATTTCCACACCTATATCCTAGAATTAAGCATTGCCGCTTACCAGTGGAATGAACTCTGCATCAGAGATAAAAACGCTTCAGAATTTGCAGACGCCCTTAACGAGGCAATTCAAATAGGCTTAGAAACCTATATCCCCTCAAAATTGATTAAAGGAACAAGGATTCTAAGCCTTGGTTTGGTAGACAATGCGCAGATTCCGTCCGTGAAAAAAACAAATCTTTTCAGAAATGGCAACTTTCACAGCTAGAATGTGACCGAGTTGTATTTACCAAGTCGCGAAGCTCATGCAAAAATCATCTCTGAGGCAAAGAAATCATTCGACCAGAGGATAGCTGACCGTCTCTGCATCTTGCCCCAATGGAAAACGGGCCTTTTTCTCGTTACACAAGGCAATAAATAGAAATTTCGCGTCCCCCTCACTTCCGCCCCTCTTTCACCCAAATGGTTCAGTAGCCACGACCCCCGCTGAAAAAGCCGAATCACTAGCATCCTATTTCGCAACTAACTCCACTTTAGATGACAAAGGGCTTAACCCGCCCACTTATACCCCCCAAACCAACCTCATGGGCAAAATAATTTTCAGGCCCCAAATAATCATAAAAGCCATTAATAAATTAAATTCCAAATCCGCCGCAGGCCCGGATAACATCCCACCAATTCTCATTAAAAAATGCGCCCCTGAACTTGCCCCTATCTTATCCAAGCTATTCCAACTCTCTTACGAGTCGGGCATATTCCCCAAAAGCTGGAAAATAGCCAGAGTAACACCTATTCCTAAAAAAGGAGACACATCACAAATCTCTAATTACAGGCCTATCTCGATCACCTCTGTTCTTTCCAAATTAATGGAATTAGTCATAAACCAACACGTCCTTCATCACTTAGAAAACAATAAATTAATTCACGATAGGCAATATGGATTCAGACAAAATCGTTCCACAGGCGACATCTTAACCTATGTCACCCACACCTTGAACAATACTCTAGAGGCCGGAAAAGAAACCCTCGCTGTAGCCCTTGATATCTCCAAAGCTTTTGACCAGGTTTGGCACAAAAATCTTCTTGCCAAACTACCAGCCTTTGGATTCACACCAACACTTCGCAAATGGATTGAAAGCTTTCTGACAAACCGAAGTATAAAAGTTGTGGTGGATGGAACATCTTCTGAATCGTTCTCCACAAACTCTGGTGTTCCCCAAGGCTCTGTAATCTCCTCCACACTCTTCCTTATTTATATAAACGACCTTATTGATCAAACGGCAAACCCCACTCATTGTTACGCCGACGATAGCACTCTACACGGCAAACCCTCTCTCCCGAATAATCGAATCAATATTGCCTCCTCAATTACTCTCGACCTAGACAAACTGAATAAATGGGGCTCTCAAAATTTAGTTAACTTCAATTCAAACAAGACTCAATGTTGTCTAATTTCTAGGCGCGAAAATAGAGATTTCCCTGATATTCACTTCGATTCGAATACCCTGAAAATGTGTGACAGCCTATCCATGTTGGGCGTCTCTGTCGCATCTGACCTGTCTTGGAATGAACACATCTCCTCTGTGGCGAAATCTGCAGCAAGGAAGATTGGCTTCTTATTCAGGTCCAAGCGATTTTACAAACCCCCACAACTTCTCACCATCTACAAGGCCCAAATCCGCCCCTGTCTCGAATACGGCTCTCATCTGTGGAGAGGAGCCTCAAAATATTCTCTTGCTACCCTTGATGCAATTCAGAAACGAGCCGTCAGGCTAATTGACGATTCTACCTCACCGACTCCCTCGACTCGCTGGCTCATCGAAGAGATGTCTCCGCCCTTTCCCTTTTCTATAGATACTATCACGGCAGGTGCTCTGATGAGATAAAATCAATAATTCCCCCCAAAGCATGCTTTGCACGCAGCACACGTTTTGCCGACTCCCAACACTCTTTCGCGGTCAAATTAGAAAAGTGCCGGACCACTTCATTCGCGAATTCATATATCCCCATGACTTCAAGGAACTGGAACTCTCTCCCAGCCTCTATCTTTCCCAGCACCTATGATCTTCAAACCTTCAAAACCAGGGTGCATAGACACCTACGTCTACACCCTCTCACTTAAACAACTTTCCCTTCTCTTCGGTAATGCAAGGGTCTTTCGAGATCCATAGGGGCTACATCTTTACTGGTGCACCCCTTCTTGCATTCGATTGCATTAAAAAAAAAAAAAAAAATTGTCCAGATCACCTCAGAGGAGGCAACAAATGAATGCAGAGATGGAAGCTCGCGCTATTCCTACACTATTAACCATCCGACAAGAACGATTCATCAAGTATATGTTTACCGAAGATTTAATCAGCAAGTTTCAAGAAGTATTTTTCTACTCAAGATACACGAACATCTCCAGTTTTATTTCTACATTTATAAAGCATTTTGTTATATTATTATTATTGAAAAGCATCTAATAAACCATTATTATTGAAAATACTTGAGTCTTTCTTCACCTGGTTTAAGCCACCTAGAATAATCCCTACAATATTGTACTTTAAAGTTAGAAATAAATTGAGATTGATATTTTCTCGATATACTACTTAAGTACCATTTTCTAAATTAAAATAAATTCCTCCCAAAAACCACCCAAAAAGTGTGGGAGGGTGAAAAATATGTAAATTCTTGCCCTTGGAGCAAACTCAACCAAATTTTGTTTACATAATCTGTGGGCCTCTAGAGAGCTAGAAATGCAAAAACTAACCACCCAAAATGGGGGGGGGGGTTAAAAAATGAAAATTCTTGCTCTTGGACCAAACTCAAACAAATTTTGTATACATAATCTGCAACTAGAAGGCTAGAAATGCAAAAACTGGGTGCGGGGGAATGGGTGGGGTGGGTTAGGGCATGGGGTGCGCGGGGTGGAGTGAGGGAGTAAGGCGGAATAGGAGTGACAGGGGGCGGGTCCAGTGGGCTAAGCGGGAGGTGGAAGGCACGAGGCGGTGCAGGGTTGGTGGAGTGGGGGATTCAGGTGAGGGTCCAGTGGCGTAGTGGGGTGGTACGGGGATGGGGGTCCGAGGTGAGTGGGGTGTAGGATGGAGTGTTAGGGTGGTGGTGTGGGGACGGGGGTTGGGCACGGGTGCATGGTGCGGGGGGTAAGGGCGCTGGGTGGGGTTCGTGGGTTGGGGGTTCAGGGAGCGTGCCCCCTGGCTAGCAAGAGGGCCGCCGAAGGCGGGCCTTGCAGCTAGTGTTTAATAAAATAAAATAATTCTATTTAAAAATAAAATTTTATTTCATAAATCCTTTTATATAATTAATAATATATAAAACAACATTTTAATATTGTGTATGTTTAAGTAGGTATATATATAGAAATAAAAAATATAATGATTATATTTTCAGAATTATTTCATTTTCTCCCATTGAATTTTTTTTATGCTTTTTCAATCAGTTCTTTTAACACTTTGTCTAATTTACGTGAATCAGCGGCAAATTTTCGAATACCATCGGAAAGTTTATCAGTTGCCATTTGATCTTCGTTCATTAGCCAACGGAATGCCGGCTCATCCATATGGATCTTCTCGACGTCGGATTTTTTAGCTACAAGATAACAGAATAAAAAAAAAATTAATCATTTATAATTAAAAGTGGATGAAAATGAGTAAGTTGAGCGAGATAAATGTAATTGAAAAGTTTTTGTTTTGCCGAGAGTAGTAAAGTTGTTGATTCACAAAGAGAAACAAAGGTCTTCGAAACTATAGTCTCAAACAAATAAATAATATATATATACAGATATATCATCTCGATAAATACTATGTGTGTATGTTTATTTGCATCAAGCAGAGGACAACCTCTTTGTTTCTCTTTGAGATTAATGTAATTTGTTACCAATTACTAAGCACATACAAGTTACATTGAAAAACTGTCAGGATTTTGTATTTTTAACCGACTTCAAAAAAGGAGGAGGTTCTCTATTCGACTGAATTTTTTTTTTTTTTTTGTGCCTATGTTACCTCATATCTCCGCCAATTGTCAACCGATTTTGAAAAAAATTTGCATTGGGTCCAGTCTAGCTTCCGATTGGTCCCATTTTTTTTTCGATTTTTTTTCATAGGTATTAGACCTCTTTTAACCGACTTCAAAAAAGGAGGAGGTTCTCTATTCGATTGAATTTTTTTTTTTTTTTTTTTTTTTTGTGCCTATGTTACCTCATATCTCCGCCAATTGTCAACCGATTTTGAAATTTTTTTTTGCATTGGATCCAGTCTAGCTTCCGATTGGTCCCATTTTTTTTTCGATTTTTTTTTCATAGGTATTAGACCTTTTTTATTAGGTTTGTTTAGACCTAACCTCTTTGTTTATGAACCGATTTCGATGGTTCTTTTTTTATCCGAAAGGGGGTGTCTTAGGGATGGTGTCATATTAATTTGGTCAAGTTCTGATGATATGATCACTATTAATAACATCACTAAAAAGAGAAAAATAAAAATAATTTTTAAGAAAAAATAAAAACCGACTTCAAAAAATTAAATGCAACAAATATAAAATACACTAAAAGGTATAAAATAATTATTATCTTATTTAGTTACAACTAAACGACGAAATATTAACATGAAATTACTTTTTAAAGTCGGTACCAAACAAACTATACCTATAAGCGAGCGTACCCGCCAAACGTACTAAGTAAGATCCGTCGAGTGCGATTCATAAAAGGTATATGTTTGGTACCGACTTCAAAAAGTAATTTCGTGTTAATATTTCGTCGTTTAGTTGTAACTAAATAAGATAATAATTATTTTATACCTTTTAGTGTATTTTATTTGTTGCATTTAATTTTTTGAAGTCGGTTTTTATTTTTTTCTTAAAAATTTTTATATTCTATGTTTGACATGAAACAACGTATTTCTATTGGAGAATATTTTAATTAGGGTGGAAGGTCTGTTCTGTAATGGTTCCTTTATTTTGATTTATATTATATACCGGGTGAGTTTTTTAACTTGAGACAGTCTTATAACTCAAAAACTGTACATTATATAAAAAAGTTTCAAATAAAAGATTATTTATATCAGGGGGGGGGGACTAAACTACGCTATTGTTTGTCGACCTAGAACAAGCTTTCAAGGGTATTTCGAGGTCAAGTTCTGTTTTTTAAATGGAAACCTATGTTTCTATACATATTCTGAATCTACAAAAAAACTGAACAACATTTATTAGTTGAAAAGTTTTTGTTTTGGCGAGAGTAGCAGAGTTGTTGATTCACAAAGAGAAACAAAGAGGTTGTCCTCTGCTTTATCTGCTTATAAATTAAAAAATCATTTTCACTTTAGAGATTTTAGAAATGAGAAAAAAGAGAACTCATTAAATTCAAAAAAATCACTTTTTTCCGGAAGGCACAGGAATTAGATTAATAAAAACGGAAAGAAACCCAAAATTAATTAGCGCAATTGAATCTTTAGAAATTTTGAAATCATTCAATAAAAATTCAGACCTTTGTTTGAACGGAAAAATTGAGTTATCTAATAGCAATTTGCTTAGAATGGTTGCTGACAAAACAAACAGTTTTAAATAAAAGGAAGTGGGAAAAAAGGGAACCCCCCCCCCCTTCAATTGTCCGTCTGTTCTTTGTTACAAAGAAAAGGAATACATGTGTTTAAATATGAATGTGAACTGAAAGATGATTTTAATTTTAACTTGCTCCCAGCTAACTAAAGATCGAAAATTTTCAATATCCATACGGTATTGACTCCATGAAAAACAATATTTATAATTAAAAAAAGACTGATGATGAAGACCATGTCTTCGAAACTATAGTCTCAAGCAAATAAATAATATATATATATATATATATATATATACAGGTATATAGTTTCGATATACCATATATATGTGTATATGTTTATTTGAATCAAGCAGAGGACAACCTCTTTGTTTTTTTTTAATGATATTGATGTGAGAAGGAGATACACCAGAAGGTGCATCCCCTAAAGGCCTGTATGGGATGGCCCCTCCATCGTGAAAAGAACAGAGTAGAAGGAAAGAAGCCGGAATCACGAGCCAAATCTCAGATAGTTAGATACAATCCAATTTACTAAGTTTTTTAAGGGCTTCGAGCAGTGGTAATTCTCCGCGCGATAAATTAGGTTAAATTTATCTCCCACTTAATGTTTCTCTTTGTGGACTTTTATTAGAACTATTTTTTTATACGTCAACAAATAAAAAAATATTAAATCAATTAGATCTCAAAAAAATTTTTTTAACAATTATTCAACTTAATTATCAAATAATAATGATTAAATAATTAATTATTAAATAAATATTTATTAAATCGAAAAGTCACAACAATGAAACTAAGTGTTTATAATGATAATGAAAACTTCATTATGCGTAGGTACACAGATTTAAGAGATTATTTTCTACCTTTTTTTTTTTTTTTTTATATTATTTATTGGCATCGGGCACAAACCCATTTTGCCAGCCAATATATTCACATTAACTCTACAAAAATCAAAACAACAAATTAAAAAAAAAAAAAAAAAAAAATAAAAAAAAATAAAAAAATAAATAGCAACCTAAAAACTCATCAAAAAATATCACAGCCCAGTGATATAAGGAATTGAAGAACCAGCTTTCCTAGTTCTCCCCCTTCGGATATGCAGGCAAGTAATATCTGCGCATTTAAAATTCCTGTGTTTAAAAAAGTTTATTTCTCGTGTCAATCAATCCAGTAGATAGTTATATTGTATTACTATAATATAAATGAAGCATTTTTTGTTGAAGACAGAATTGAAATTGTCTTAATTTATTTGGTAAATGTGGAAGAAGTGTTATAGGGCTTGAAATGGATGACGAGCGTTTTCCTGATAGAAATACACCCTCACAAGCTTCATTTTATTGTGTTGTAAAATCTGTTTAAAAAAAACAAGAAATGTAAAGGCTAGGAAGAAACTGAAACAGTCCAAAATAACGAAATTGGAACTGGAATTCATCCAGAAGACTTGCGATACACTCTTCCACCTTACCCCCTTCCACACCAACGCTGGAGTTCCTCAGGGATCGGTTATCTCCCCTACGCTTTTTCTTATCTATATCAACGACCTTCTAAACTTGCCCTCCAATCCGGTACATTGTTACGCAGATGACAGCTCCCTACATAACGCCCCTGCATCGCATAAAACCGTGCAGACATCGCCTCCTCAATTAATTTAGACTTATGCAAACTTAAAAACTGGGGATCCCAAAACTTAGTTAACTTCACTGCAGTGAAAACTCAGTGTTGCCTTATTTCTAGGCGCATCGACAGAAACCTCCCAAACATATCATTCGATTCAAACTCACTAGTGATATTAAAATTTCAATGCTAGGCGTAACTCTAGGGTCTGACCTTTCATGGAATGACCATATCTCAACCACTGCTAAAGCTGCAGCGCGCAAACTTGGTCTCCTATTTAGGCCTAGACACTGTTATACTCCCAGTCAACTTCTTATACTATATAAGGCCCAAATTCGTCCCTGTCTCGAATATGGCTCTCATCTGTGGAGGGGAGCCTCCAAGCATTCTCTTGCTACACTGAATGCGATTCAGAAGCGAGCAATTAAACTAATAGGAGACCCGGCTCTAACCAACTCACTCGACTCCCTAGCTCACCGAAGAACCGTTTCTCCCCTTTCCCTGTACTACAGATACTATCACGGTGTCTGTTCATATAATTGATTCAATATTTTTTATTATTTGATGTCGTATAAAAAAATAGTTCTAATAAAAGTTGTTCAGTTTTTTTTTCTAGATTAAGAATATGTACAGAAACATATAGATTTCCATTTAAAAAACAGAACTTGACCTCGAAATATCCTTGAAAGCTTGTTCTAGGTCGACAAAAAATAGCGAAGTTTAGTTTCCCCCCTGATATAAATAAACTTTTATTTGAAACTTTTTTTCGTATAATGCACTGTTTTTGAGGTATAAGACTGTCTCAAGATAAAAAACTCACCAGGTATATGTGTATGTTTATTTGCATCAAGACAACCTCTTTGATTTTCTTTATGATTCATGAAAAAGCGCTTGAGAGAGGCTTTTCTGGAAGGGTGACTTAAAAGATTTGGGAATAATCGAATAATATGTATGTAACAAAAAAAAGAATGAATACTTTTCCACTACTATTAGGAACGATTTCTATCATTAAATTTAAATGGCTGTAAATATTTGTACCCAAGCAATAGTGCACCCGGATATAAGATATACAACTAATAATTTTTATAAAAAAATAAAAGTCGACTTACAAAATAAATGCAACAAATAAAATAATAAGAACTCAAAAATAAAATAAAATACATTAAAAGGTATAAAATAATTATCTTATTTAGTTACAACTAAACTACGAAATATTAACATGAAATCACTTATTGAAGTCGGTGCTAAACAAACTATATAAGCGAGCTTACCCGCCAAACGTACTAAGTAAGATCCGTCGTGTTCGATTCATTAAAGTGTATATGTTTGGCACCGACTTCAAAAAAGTTATTTCATGTTAATATTTCGTAGTTTAGTTGTAACTAAATAAGATAATTATTTTATACTCTTTAGTGCATTTTATTTGATTTTTGAGTTCTTATTATTTTATTTGTTGCATTTAATTTTTTTGAAGTCGGTTTTATTTATTTTTTTTATAAAAATTATTTTTATTTTTCTCTTTTTAGTGATGTTATTAATAGTGACTTAATATAATACCTTGCATGCATCTCGTAAGAGAAAGCGTCGGGCGAATGAATCAGAAAATGATAATAAAATTCAATTCATAAATAGAGAAATTATCTTGAAACGTTAGCGGGTTATTCGATTATTTGCTAATAAGAATTGGAGATTTACGTTATTTCATCATTGATCATATCATCAGAGCTTGACCAAATTAATAAGGGACCACCCCTAAGATACCCCCTTTCCAATAAAAAAAGAATCATCGAAATCGGTCCAAGTGGCAAAAAGTTCTCGCTGAACATAGATAAAATAAATAACTAGTTAAGTTTCTTGACTATCTTGGAGCTATACTGATCCAAACCCAGAAAGAATCATTAAAATCGTTTCATTAACAAAGAAGTTATGGGTGAACAAACATAACAAAAAAGGTCCAATACCAATGAAATGTATATTTTTACCAATCGGAAACTATACTGAACCCAATGCAAAAAAATCATCAAAATCGGTTCACAATTGGCGAAGATATCAGGTAACATAGACATAAAAAAAATTCAGTCGAATTGAGAACCTCCTCCTTTTTTGAAGTCGGTTAAAAACCCTTTTTACCGTTCCTATATAGATTTTTCTTCTTATATTCTCACCCGTACCTGAGTACAAAATTACAAGTACCTGTTATAAGCAACAGCTTTAATAGGAAATAGTGTGCCTCTATTGAGAAAGAATAATATATACTACATACCACTTTAACTTATTTATAAAATCATCTCACCTGATTTTTCCGTTAAAGTTGGATGAAGTTCATCATTAATTGATTCCAATTCTTTTAATAATTTCGGACTTATCGTTAATAAATCACAACCAGCCAATGCTTTAATTTCACCTTTAAAACAAAATAAAAATTAATAATTAATAACTATAGACATTGTTCTTGTTTAAGGTAGTTCTTTCACAAATGCAAAAATTCAAAAAGTCTTCGAAACTTGGAATATAAGTCATTAAAAGCATAATACACACACTGTTAAAATTTGAAGACGATTTACCACACCAAACATGAAATAATTGCAATTAAAAATGACATTTTTTACATATGGTAGATTGGGAAAGGGTGGGAAAATGATCATTATTTTAATTTATTTTATTGAAGGACTTTCACCATCTTGATGAAAAACTAATATTTGTTAGAATAATATATTCGGATTAACTTAAAAAAAAAATGAAATTATTCACCACGTAGTTTTGATAAAAAATAAAAAAATAAACATATTTGGGCGATTATTTTTAGTGGAGGGGATAAAATATCAATGGCTTGGAAACGATCCATTCATAAATAGAACATAGTAACGTAAAATGTACAGTCACGTTAAAAAAACATAACCTAAAATTTTAACACCATTCATATTTATAGAGTAATTAGTAGAGATTGTGGTGTTGGTGCAAGGTGAAACATCTTTAATAAAGATAATAGTAAATAAATATTAAATATAATTAAATGAATTTAACTTTAAAGGACATCATAGATATTAGAGAAATATTTTTACATTGCATATCAGAGAGGTTCGTCCCCTTAGGAATCGAACCCAAGCGCTAACTAAGCTTGCCGGGCCAGTAGCCAAACCCTTAAGACAAATCTCTCTCTGACATGCAACATATATAGTATTATGATGTCCTTTAAAGTTAAATTCATTTAATAATATTATATACTGGGTTGATTTTTGAAATAATTTCCATCTTTTTTCAAAAAAAGACACCCAAAAAGATACTTAAATCTTTGTTTTCACTGTAAAATCCATGGGTCCGTCACTGAAAACTTTTTTCAGTTTAGCAGGAATTTTCACTATTCCCTTTGAGTTGAAGGAGTGAAAAATCTAGCTATAATACTTATATATGTTGCATGTCAGAGAGATTTGTCTTAAGGGTTTGGCTACTGGCCCGGCAAGCTTAGTTAGCGCTTGGGTTCGATTCCTAAGGGGACGAACCTCTCTGATATGCAATGTAAAAATATTTCTCGAATATCTATGATGTCCTTTAAAGTTAAATTCATTTAATAATATTATATACTGGGTTGATTTTTGAAATAATTTCCATCTTTTTTCAAAAAAAGACACCCAAAAAGATACTTAAATCTTTGTTTTCACTATTAAATATAATATTTATTTACTCTTATCTTTATATTTATAGAGTGGTTACGAGGCTAAAACTTTTTGTGTGGATTGTCGCGAAAGAACCTCCTTAAATAAAATTTTTATAATTAAATATGTACATGGAGTAATTATAAAAAAAAAAGTATATACAGGGCCGGATTTAAGCATAGGCTGAATAGGCTGCAGCCTGCGGACCCGAACCACAAGGTTTGTTTTTTTGGAAAAATATTTAAAATAAATAATTCTGAAAAAAAAATGTTATGTAATAATCATTTTTCTTCAAAATAGCCTTGGAAATCTCGGCTTCAAACGACTATTTTTGAATTCATTGTCTTAAATTCACTTGTCAGACGAATCTAGCATATACCGGGTGGTGACTTGGCCGACGCAGCATAGCGATTACAATGTTAATTTTTGAATGTGCATTTATTTGCTCCCCTAATTATTTTAGAGTTAAAGTTCTTATAGGTTTTTTGTAGAGAAAAAAATACTGAATCCGAACATATTTTTGTTTTCAAATTTTGAAATTTCAGAACCGTAATAATCAACATTATAAATAATTGTATTTTTACAAAAATCACTGAGGCCATGGAATTATTAAAACAAACAAGGCATTTTCATTTGTTGTTTCTAAGTTGACGTTTGTTATATTTGAACTTTTTAAAATCAGTTCTTATTAGAATTTATTGATTACCATAATGAGAAACTCGTTAAATTTGAATGGGCTGAGTTTTGTATTCGTCATTGATAAATAAAAATAGTAGATTCACGTAGATGAAGTTTAGAACGAGCTTTTAAATTTTCACAAGAATAATCAACGAAATTATAAGTAATATTTTTAAACGTAATTAAAACAATAAAATTAGTAAGGTAAACAGAATTTAATTTTTTAACTATAATTAACAAAGTTAAGTTTTGTTTTATAATCATAGATGTGTTCACCAATATGAATCCATTTTGAGACTAGTATAAACAATAAAACTTAAACAATCGACAACAATAAAAGTTTTGAATTTAAATTTTTTAAATAAATATCTACATTTTTAAAATCGTTTTTTTTGGACTTTTAAATTATGAATTAGACAAAATCTGATGTAATTATCTTTTAGAATTTTAATTCTGCTCAGTTTTTTGTATTCTAATTATGCTCTAAAATAATCACTAAAGACATCACTATTAAACGTCAAATAGAAACAACAAATGAAAATGCCTTGTTTGTTTTAATAATTCCATGGCCTCAGTGATTTTTGTAAAAATACAATTATTTATAATGTTGATTATTACGGTTCTGAAATTTCAAAATTTGAAAACATAAATATGTTCGGATTCAGTATTTTTTTCTCTACAAAAAACCTATAAGAACTTTAACTCTAAAATAATGAGGGGAGCAAATAAATGCACATTCAAAAATTAACATTGTAATCGCTATGCTGCGTCGGCCAAGTCACCACCCGGTATACGAATCTTGGCATATATATCAGTTACCGAAGAGGTGAAAAAAATGGATTAATCAACGTCATAGTAACAAAGCTAGTTTTTTAATATGTCATACAGGATAGTATTAGCGACCTACAATTACTATTGCCAGAAGCTCTCGGCGAGTCCTTGTTGTAGTCAGAAGCCTCAAAGATCGAAAAATAGTATAGTATCAAGGCTAAATTCTATATATTTTACTCAGAAGAAAATTATAATCGATAAAAATCTGTAAAAATTCTGAAAGATAGATACTCTTATAAGGATTTTTGGCCGAATAAAAAATCGCTAGTTCAATGCTAAAAACCCCATGTTATTTAGATGGGCTGTTAATTTTGTTATAATTTTTATTCGCTTTTGAGACTTCACCATATTAGCCAATCTAAGCATACTAAGGCCGATGTACAAATTTTAAATGTTATATATAATTTTGTGTTTGATAATACAATAACAACTCCGTCTACATTCAATGTATTGAGTTTGCAAATATTGTAATAACTAATTTTCATAATTTATTATTGAAGGAGACAATAAGAGAGTGTGTCTTCTGCTGGAATTATAAATTTTATTTATTTATAACGTTCTTTAATCGTTATAAATAAATAAAATTTATAATTAAGCAGAAGACACACTCTATGTCTCCTTCAATATATAAAATTCTGCTACTCTCGGCAAAAACTTTCAATTTAATAATTTATTATGTTTTTGTATTTATAATATATTCTTACATTTTATGCTCATTACAGCTCATTAGAACTGAAGATGGCATTATCTAATTAAAGCCGAAACTGTTTTCTATAATTAGGAGTTTTTTATTCGTCAGAAGTTTCCTCTCTTTTTACTTTACCATACAGGGTATGGTCAAGTATTGTAATCGTGCATGAAAAAAGGGTTATTTTTCCTTCTTTTTTTTTCGAAATATCTCAAAAACGGCTGAAACTATTTTGATTAAAAAAATTGAGCTAATCCATGGCATTTCGGTCTATAAAAAAGCCCTAATAAGTGAACATCGAAAAATTTATATTTTTTGAGATAATAATTGTTTTGTCAAAATGTCTGTTAATCTGTTAGTCTGTGCATTACCAAATTTTTGTGGACGAGCTAGCTCAAAAACTAATGTGAATATCGAAACCAAATTTCACACGTAGTTTTGGTCCATTGAGATTAAGAGCTGATTAGATTTTGGTGCATATCGACCCAAAATTAAGGGGAGTGGAGGGGGGGTTAAAAATTAAAAATCTAGGCCATTTGAGCAAACTCAACCAAATTTTGTATACATAATCAGAGAGATCCCAGAAGTCTAAATATGCACAAACTAACCGCCCATAATGGGGGGGGGGGTTCAAAAAAATGAAAATCTTGGCCACTTTACCAAACTCAACCAAATTTTGTATACATAATCAGTGAGACCCCAGAAGTCTAAAAATGCACAAACTAACCGCCCATAATGGGGGGGGGGGGTAGGTTCAAAAAATGAAAATCTAGGCCCTTGTACCAAACTCAACCAAATTTTGTATACATAATCAGTGGGCCCACAGTATTTTAAAAATGCAAAAACTAACCCCCCTCCCCTACCTGATTATAAATAATTTTATTAAATATTAAATATAAGTGAGGGGCCAGATTGTATGGTAAGTCAAGTGGATGGCCACATCAGAACACGTCAGCTTATTAATTTATAAATTTTGGACAGCCATCTCTCCTTCATTAAAACACCCCTGTTAATATATTTACCAATATTTCTGAATGATGCACCCATCACTTGAGTTTTATATCCAAATTTTTTATAATAATTATAAATATTTGTAACGGAAACGACACCGGGATCCTCTTCTGGTTCATATGATTTTTTATCCGTATTTGAAACAAACCAATCCAAAATGCGGCCAACAAATGGCGAGATAAGTGTGACACCTGCTTCGGCACAGGCAACCGCCTGGCTTATCGAAAACAGCAATGTCAAATTGCAATGGATGCCGAATTCAGATTCAAGAATTCTAAAAACAGAGAAAAAAAAATTAGAAAAAGATAAATAAACTTATCGGAATTTTGATTAAGGGCAGCCAAAACAACAAAACAACTTTTCTTTTTTTTGGCTTTTCGGCCATGGTAGCCATAAGCCATTTACGATACTATTTATTTTTATTTTTAAATTTGTCTCTACCTCGGGGGTCAGATTTTAGCTGGATGCCTCGTGTCGGATTCGAACCCGGGTCCCCTGGTTAGCTCGCTGTCACAAAACAACTTATAATTTGTATTGTTTTATTGTTGGTTTAATATCGACATGTTTCAGACAAAGTCTTTTTTTTTACTCTCAAGATGTGATTTTAAACAATTACATGTGCTCTTTAATGGTGGAAATAGCATTATTTTATGCTGGAATTACCATGGGTTGTAAAATTTACTTGTTTATCATTAAATATTTGGGTTGTGGTCAAAATATTTAAAATAATTAAATTATGTGTTTTTAAGGTAGTTGTTTCGGGAGAATACTAGCAAAAAGTTAATGCTAGAGTATATAGAACAGATAATAAGGATTCATAATTCATAAGCCCAATACTTTTTGCTGTTTATATACCACTACTAGCCAATCCCGTGCTCGTTTGACAAATCTGACAACACTGTCTCCGAGCTTGAATATTTTTCTCATAGAAATGACAGATAAAATACATTATAAAGGTTGATTTATTAAACAAAAAGTTCATAATAAACTATAGCTGTTGCGACAATGGCTGAAGCAAAAAAACGTCAAAAAAGTATTAAGTTAATCCACTTTTTTACTTTACCATACAGGGTATGGTCAAGTATTGTAATCGTGCATGAAAAAAGTGGTTTTTTAGCTTCTTTTTTTCGAAATATCTCAAAAACGGCTGAAACTATTTTGATTAAAAAAATTGAACGAAACCATGGCATTTCGCTCTACAAAAAAAATCTAATAAGTGAACATCGAAAAAATTATATTTTTCGAGATAATAATTGTTTTGTCAAAATGTCTGTTAGTCCCGTTGTCTCGTTGTCTGGTTTTGTATACATAATCAGTGGACCCCCAGAAGTCTAAAAATGCAAAAACTAACCGCCCAAAATGGGGAGGGGGGTGTATGGTCAAAAAATGAAAATCTAGGCTCTTGTACCAAACTCAACCAAATTTTGTATACATAATCAGTGGGCCCACAGTAATCTAAAAACGCAAAAACTAACCCTCCCTAGATGAATATAAATAATAAGATTGGAGTAATTTTTGGAGACGGACTGATAAGTGAATTAAGTGGATATTGATGAGGCAGTCCAAAAAAAAGAAGAAGATAATTTACACTATCTTTTATTCATAAAACCGACGTTTCGGAGGCTATTCCTCCTCTTCAGGGTCTGTAATTAATTAAAATGGGATTTGGCCATCATTACAAATTATTTTTTTATATAAATACAATTAATATATAATTATATGGTATACAATTTTTTAATCAACAATAAATATTCCACTCACCTTGAAAAGTCAGTGAAGGAAATCCAATGCGGCATTCCCCTCCGTCTCCTCTTTCAGTGGCAGCAACAATAATATCTTGTATTTCATTCTCAGCAGAATTATAATGTAATAATGATTTGGAAATATTTTTTTTAATATAAGTGCATAACATTAGCCACAATCCCCTCTCAGATAAACCCTGCGCAAAGCAGTTGTGCGCATAATTATTTATTCTGCTGAGAATGAAATACAAGATATTATTGTTACTGCCACTGAAAGAGGAGACGGAGGGGAATGCCGCATTGGACCTCCTTCACTGACCCTTCAAAGTGAGTAGAATATTTATTATTGATTAAAAAATTGTATACCATATAATCATATATTAATTGTATTTATATAAAAAAATAATTTGTAATGATGGCCAAATCCCATTTTAATTAATTACAGACCCTGAAGAAGGAGGGAATAGCCTCCGAAACGTCGGTTTTATGAATAAAAAGATAGTGTAAATTATCTTCTTCTTTTTGGACTGCCTCATCAATATCCACTTAATATAAATAATTTTATTAAATATTAAATATAAGTGAGGGGCCAGGTTGTATGGTAAAGTCAAGTGGATGGCCACATCAGAACACGTAAGCTTATTAGGTTAGATATATGCATTGTTGCCAGCTTGTTTTTAGAGTAAATTTTTCATTATACATTTTCCATTATTTATTCATTAATATCTCAGAAACTGTATTGTAACTATGAATTAAAATGTATTAGTTATTGTTTAATGTTGGCTTAGGTTTTATATACGAATGGTAAGAAGGGTTTCTTAATTATAATTAAATATGTATGTAAACTTTCCGGTATCCCGTATAGTGCAATGTATAACAGTCTGAAAAACTATCTTTGGAATTTAATATCTCCGGAACTATATTGTTCATAAATTTAGTTTTGCCACCAATCGATGAACAAGTATTTAAATAATAATCTGTCTAAATTTCAAAAAAAATCCTAAGAAAACCCATATGGTGAAACAACTACCTTAAATCAGACCAATAATTATTTTTTTTATTTTTACATAGGTTCTCATTATTAGTACTGAAAATGACATATTATTTTATAAGATTTTTTTTTATAAAATTAGACAAAATAAAAACCATAAAATTTCGTTCAAGATTTGGAATTTGTCACTCTGCATATTATAACTCATTCTCAATTTATTAACATGGATATTTCAATAAATTTCAATATATAAATAATTTATAAACACTTGTCATTGATTTTAGAATCTAATTTGAACTGATGATCAATTAAAGATTTTTTTTATTATATATATTTTACATTCAAATCTTAATTAACTAAATCTCCCATTAACTCACTATATATTGATTTATTTTAAAAACACATTAAGAAGGAGTAATTTATTTTGATACTAATACATATATGTATATGTATATATATAGCCCAGTAAATTGAGGAACCAAAAAGTGAGTGGTTCAGCTTACATTAATTGCGGGAAAAGATTTTATTTCTAGGATCGTTTGGTATGGTATGGGTATGCCAAATCTAAGTTTGCGACCTCGAAAGTGTGAGGGACAAATTTTGGTGGACGAAAAACTTCGAAATTTTCGGACTTTTTTCAGTTTTTTGCTTATAACTCGAAAACGGTCTATATTTTGTAAATAACCGTCCTATAGTAAATCAAAGAGGACAAAATTTCACGTCGATTAAAAAAAAAGAAATGCAAAATTGGTTCAGTAGTTCGATTTTTAATGGGAATCCAAAAAACAGCCCCCACGGATCACTTTTGAATCTCTATCCCAAAAACTCACACTTTTTTCGATTATTTCCCATTTTGACCATGAATGAACAGGTTTTCGACAAATACCACCCTATACATTTCTAAACCAGATTCAATTTGCTACAATTCAAACAAATAAGTTTTGAAAAACTGTAATTTTTTGCAAAAAATCGCAGTTTTTCCATCATAAAATGAAAACCAGTCATCCTAGAAACCTGATTAGTATCTCATTTTGTAAGAAATATTGTTGACTTGAACGTTTACTTGGACCACTTTTTTGATAAAATTCTTAGATTTATTGATATACAGTATTTTCCATGACGCTTTTGAGGATTCGTATTATATTCTGTTCAGAAAATGTAGGATATCTATAAATCTAAGAGTTTTATAAAAAAAAAGGGGTCCAAGTAAATAAAATTCCCTAGAGAATGAGATAGAAATCAAATTTCTAGGATGAGTGGTTTTTATTTTATGAAGGAAAAGCTGCCTTTTTTTGAAACAATGAATATCTATAAATCTAAGAATTTTAACAAAAAAGTGGTCAAAGTAAAAGTTCAAGTCAACAAAATTTCCTTCAGAATGAGATAGGAATCAAGATTCTAGGATGAGTGGTTTTCATTTTATGAAGAAAAAATTGCGATTTTTTGCAAAAAATTGCAGTTTTCAAAACTTCAACCTTATTGCGGCACGGGTTACCATTATTCAATTAAGATGAAACTTTGTTTGAATTGTATCAAATTTAATCTAGTTTAAAAATGTATAGAATGGTCTTTGTCGAAAAAGACCTCCTTCAAGGTCAAAATGGGAAATAATCGAAAAAAGTGCGTTTTTGGGATATTCAAAAGTGATCCCGGGGGTTGTTTTTTGGATCCCCAATAAAAATCGAACTACTGGACCAATTTTGCATTTCTTTTTTCTTCGACGAGAAATTTTGTCCTCTTTGTTTTACTATAGAACGGTTATTTAGAAAATGTGAACTGTTTTCGATTTATAAGCTAAATACTGAAAAAAGTCCGAAAATTTCGAGATTTTTCGGCCACCAAAAGTTGTCCCCCACACTTTCGAGGTCGCAAGCTTAGATTTGGCATACCCACACCATAGGAAACGATCTGAAAAAAAAAAAAAATATTTTCTCGTAATTAATATAAGCTGAAAGGTCCCTATTTACTGGGCTAATATATATGCTGAAGTAAAAACCCGTTTTTTAGTAAGAACGGGTTCTTACTAGTTAAAACGCGTTTCACTGAATACCCTGGCAACTAGAGTTTACTGATGTTTGCTGTGTTTGGTTCAAAGGTCTAGAATCTTCATTGTTGACCTTCCGCCTCATTTTGGGTGTTTATTTTCAAAAAATTTTATACCAAAATGTTAAAAATTACATCCTTTACAAGTTTGCTTCTAATTTTTGACATTTTCGTTTAAAATTTTTTGAAAATAAACACCCAAAATGAGGCGGAAGGTCAACAATGAAGATTCTAGACCAGGGGTCGGCAGCCTATGACCCATTTGGTAATTTCAAGTGACCCACTTTAGTTCCGAAAATAAAGTATAAGATATACAAACAAGCGGGTGTGTGACATGCGGCGGATCCAGGGGGGGGGGGGGGCGATGGGGCGGACCCCCCCCCCAAAGCATTGGAGATCAACATTTTTTATATGTTTATTTAATTTTTTTTATAACATTAAATTTTAAAATTGAAGAAAATAAAGTTCTATGTGGGGGGGGGGGCGTCTCTGATCCCCCCCCCCCCGCCGACGACACACTTCCGAGATCAAAAGTAGATCTTATATACCGGCGACCGCCCCCCCCCCCCAAAAAAAAAATCACAGGTCTGGATCCGCGCCTGGTGTGTGAGTGTCATGTATCAAAATAGCGCCCCTGGCGGACCGTTTTGTAAACTTTGAATTGACAATTTGCTGGTTGGAGGGGGCAATTTGAAAATATGAGATATGAAATTTGTAAATAAAAAAAAAAAAATTTAAATTGAATATAAAGTACTATGTGTGGGTGTGGGGCGGCGTCTCTGACCCCCCCCCCCCCCCCCCGCTTGGACAATTCGATCGAGACACACTTTCGAGATAAAAAGTAGATCTTATATACATCGGGCACCTTATATACATTCTCCCCCCCCCCCTATAAAAAATTCCTGGATCCGCCCTTGCATATTTTGAACTGAATATATATATATATATATATATCTGACCCAAACATCTCTTTAATACTCGCATTTTGGTTGATTTTGACCCGCGGCCAAAAAAGGTTGCCGACCCCTGTTCTAGACGTTTGAACCAAACACAGCCAACATCAATAAACTCTAGTTGCCACAAAGATATTCAGTGAAACGCGTTTTAACTAGTAAGAACCCGTTCTTACTAAAAACGGATTTTTAATGCAACATATACACTTATACACCTTTAATACATTTTTCTTAACATTCATACTTGTACAAGCCCACAATCCAACAAAAAAGATGGACTACCAGGGGTGACCAAAACTGTTTAGTAAATCTATCAAATAAATAATGTTAATAATAGGTTAAAAATTCAGTTTATTGGACAAAGTTTTTTTATTGAAGTTCTTCTTCAATTTTTACTAAGTTTCGTCTCTCTCGAGACTTTCAAGTACTCAATTGGCTAGAACAACATTGGTTGAAATAAAGATAAAAATAACTGAGACATAGTAGAATTTTTCTTTCTAGATTGATAGCATAAAACAATATAAGTATAGATGTCTATATGTATCTCTAGAAAGAAAAATTCTACTATGTCTCAGTTATTTTTATCTTTATTTCAACCAATGTTGTTCTAGCCAATTGAGTACTTGAAAAAGTCTCGAGAGAGACGAAACGTTGTACAAAAATTGAAGAAGAACTTCAATAAAAAACTTTGTCCAATAAACTGAATTTTTAACCTACTAATTATAATGGACATTAATCAACATAATTTATCAATGTTAATAATAATAAACCCTTTAATTTATAAAATTTAAATTCTATATAATAAGTCACATAAGTTTTGGAAGAATCTTATTAAATAATATAAAAATTTAGAAGCTATTTCTATAATTAATAAAACAAAAAAAAAGTTTACCGAGCAGCTTGGATTCCTTCCCAAGTTGAGGCAAGTTTGATCAGAATTCTTTCTTTACCAATTCCTTGTTTAGCGTATAAATCAATGAGCTTCCTCGCTTTTGCAATACTTGCTTCTTTATTAAAAGATAATCTAGAAAAGAAATTATTATTACATTAGAAGTTTTTTTTCTTTGGAGACTGACTGATTGTATTAATATCTCAAGATTGGATGAAAATATTTCCATTTATTATTTGCAGCGCACTCACAAAATTGCGATACATACCCCCGCACATACATACGAGCCCCGTCCCAACTCAATTGGCCCACCAATATTTTTTCTTTTTAAATAAAATTATGCTAATTCACGGTAAATTTAATTTAAATATTTATTTTTATTATCATTTGAAACAACACTTTAAACAATTTAAAACATTTTATTGTAACATTTAACTTGAAATTATGGGGGGTCGGTAGGCTAGGCGGTAGCGTGACAGCGAGCTAACCAGGGGACCCGGGTTCGAATCCGACTCGAGGCAGCCAGCTAAAATCTGACCCCCGGGGGTAGAGACAAATTTTAAAAATGTGGCTAGTATCGTGGTCGGGCTTGTGGCTGGAGGGGCCGAAAAGCCAAAAAAAAAAAAAAAAAAAAAACTTGAAATTATTTTTTAATTATTAAAAACAATATAAAAAATAGTTCTTTATTGCTTTTCACGATTTTTTTTTTTTTTAAGAATCTTTGAATATGTGAAATAATCAAGTAGGCTTTGCCTTTTTCCAACAAAAGAAAGTTTGTTTTATTTATTATTAGTAAAAATGACTAGTGGAAAGGTTGTTGATGAAAAAATTCGCTCAATTATTATCAATTTATTTAAAAAGGGAAAATCAAACGCGGAAATTGGCGATCTAGTTAATTTATCAAAGTTTACTGTCAGAAATATTATTCGAGTTTATAAAACAACGGGTACAATAGCTACAAAACATCGGTATGCGTCGAAATCCAAAATATCAGATGCTGATAGACGGGCATTGAATAAGATTATTAGAAAAAACAGGCGTTCGAACTATGGTGAATTATCTGTTCTTTGGAGCGATGCTGTGGGGCGAAGTGTTTCAAGATCCACGTGCCATAGAGAAGCCCTTAAGTTAGGTTTTAAAACTTACAAGGTAATTTTATTGCAACTTATTCCAAATTTTTTTTTGTAATTTTACTCATTTTTTTAGGCGAAAGAAAAGCCACTCTTGACATTAAAACAAAAGAAAAACCGGCTTAAATGGGCTAAAAGTCACATTAATTGGATGAATGGAATAGTGTCCATTGGAGTGATGAGTCTCGTTTTGAAGTTTGTGTTGGAGACAATCGAAGCAGAGTTATTCGTCAGAAAAATGAAGCTTTCAATTCAGATTGTTTAAAAAAGAAAGTAAAATTTTCTGCTTCAGTTATGGTATGGGGTTCAATGTCTGCTAGAGGTGTTGGAAAACTTCACTTCATTGATGGAATTGTAAACACCAATAAATATTTAGAGATTTTAAAAAAATCGTTACTTCCAACAATGGCAGATGCATTGCAGAATAATAATAATTTTGTGTTCCAACAAGACGGGGCGGCCTGCCATACATCAAGAAAATCTTTAAAATGGCTTTCTAATCATAATGTTCCACTTTTGGAGTGGGTGGCAAACAGTCCCGACTTGTCACCAATAGAATCTCTTTGGCACACAATGAAAAAGCTATGACGAATACAACCAGCTAGAAACGTAGTCGAATTAAAACACAAACTTCAAAATATTTGGGATACTTTCAATTCAAGATCAGTGTCAAAACTTAATAAGTACGTTTCCCAAAAGAATTCAAACCGTAATTAAAAATAAAGGTGACGTCACACAGTGGTAAATGTTTATTTTGTATGTTTTCCTTGTTTTTAACAATTAAAAAATAATTTTAAGTTAAATGTTACAATAAAATGTTTTAAATTGTTTAAAATGTTGTTCCAAATGATAATAAAAATAAATATTTAAATTAAATTTACCGTGAATTAGCTTAATTTTATTAAAAAAAAAAATATTGGTGGGCCATTTGAGATGGGGCGGGGCTCGTATATGTAGGTTTGAAATCTTAATAAGAATTTTACCCTTGTAAAAGACCTCTTCTGCCCTTTTTCAAGTATGCCATGACCCTTAAAAGTCTCTGAGATAATATGTCGAAAGGAAATAAGCCATATATCAAAGAGTATGATGACAAGTCTGTGAATTCTCCAAATATTGCTTTTAACGAATGTATGGAATTTTCCATTTACTGTCACGTGATATTTCTCCCTCCGCCCTTAACGAAATGTCAAAGACTAGCACTTGCAATCCAACTTGCAGTCAGACAACGAACAGACGAAGTCGAGCTTCAGATTCAAACGAGACACGATAGATTCAACCCCATCAGCTTAAACGAATAACGAAGTCTCTCTTAACGATCACAATTATTATTACGCCTTGTATTAATTAACGCCCTTCAAGTGAAAGTTGTTGTTTAACCTGTATATAGAATATTTCACCTGTTTATAAATATTTTATTCTAAATGAACACCTTTTGTTTGATAAACCCCTAGACACAAATAGCCGAAAAGACACAGTGAACCCACACGCAGGGATTAATGAAGAATACAAATCCTACATATATACAGAGTGATTCACAGTCGATGGCACTTTAGACGTTTATGGAAAACGGAACGCAGGATTTTTCTGAAAATTTAGCACCTTACATTTTCTTAACTGTTCTATGGATCTAAAATATTCTCAGCATTGCAAATTACATTTTTAATTAATTTAATTTTAACTAACCATGGAAATATCAAGCTTAAGACAGTTTGTTGACTATTTATAAGAAATTTATAAAGAGTTTATTGACAGTGTTCAAAAAAATCTCCCAAATTGACCCCAAATATTGATTATTCAAAGGAAGTTCTTATAGTATTAATACAATATAAATAATTTCATAAGAACTTCCTTTGAATAATCAATATTTGGGTTCAATTTGGTAGATTTTTTTGAACACTGTCAATAAACTCTTTATAAATTTCTTATAAATAGTCAACAAACGTCATAAGCTTTATATTTCCATGGTTAATTAAAATTAAATTAATTAAAATGTAGTTTTTCACGAAAAAACGTCTTTATGAAGAAAACTTGTTGTTTTAGGTTTTCATGATCTTAAAGCATTTTTCTTCGTCTTTTAATTTATTGAGTAATATACAGGGGTTCTCATTTGAAAAAACGAACTTTTGACCCCTTTTATGAATACCGGAAATAAAAGTAATCTTAGCACGCCCTGTATAATATGGAGTCGATTTTTCGGCGTAAATTAAATACTTCGGGTGTGTCTAAACTACCACCAAAATATCAACTCTTCATGAATTGAGAGCACTAATTTATTTAAGTTTAATTGGGGCCATGTTTTGGACCATATTTAACACAAATTATTTTTTATCTCGAAAACCGATAGAGATAGGTATAGGACAATATTAACAAAAAGTATTTTAATAAAAGGACGGTTCTAAAAACGTGTTAATATACGGGGGGTTCCATTAAAAAAAATAAAGTTGCTACGACTTTTCGATGGAAGCAGAAACGTCGCAAAGCTGAAAATATTTTAGATCGATAGAACAGGTAAGAAAATGTAAGGTGCTAAATTTTCAGAAAAATCCTGCGTTCCGTTTTCCATAAACGCCCAACGTGCCATCAACCGTGAATCACCCTGTATATATA
The DNA here is from genome assembly GCA_024734495.1 of Forficula auricularia. Taxonomy (NCBI): domain Eukaryota; kingdom Metazoa; phylum Arthropoda; class Insecta; order Dermaptera; family Forficulidae; genus Forficula; species Forficula auricularia. The sequence goes on from JALMQS010000426.1 coordinate 41,199, forward strand.
TATATATATATATATATATAAATTTTTGACTGAAGGGTGGTTTTGGGGTCTAGGGGCCATGATCGGAAAAACTATGATGAAATTGTCCGGAAGTCCCACCATGAGAGTGAGCGCAAAAGGTCTAGATAGCTAATTTTGGTAATCGGGGTCAATCTTCGATTATAAGAATCTATAGGACAAGAATAGAGGCTGAGAACTCAAATTATGTTAAATTCATGTATCAATAAGATAATAATAAATACAAACCGTGCATCGACTTCAGTTGAGACGCGTCCTGGAATAATTTTTAAGATTTCTGTCCCGAATAACACACAGAGCATATCAGCAGCAGCTTCAACTTGCTCGTCAATTTTCCTGGAAAAATAAAAAAAAAAATAAATGTATAAATTTATTATTTTGCATTAAACTCTAACTCTAATCAAAGCTACTGTGTAACACTAATATTAATATTAACACCTGGAAGACAGAGCTTGGTTCGGTAATTTATTTATTTTAATTATTGTTTTTTTTAATCAATCACTTGTTTTGTTTTGATTCAACCCATTGGTTCATTTTTATTCAATCACCTGTTAATAATTAGATTAATTAAAAAATTATCAAAATATTTTTTCCCAAAATTGAGACCTGGTTTTATAATATATATTTTGAAATAAATGTATTAGATATTTATTCCGGAAATTTGAAGTTGATCGTCTGTCCCATTATCGAGAAATAAATTATTGAAAATTGTCCTTTTAAGATGGAAGTAAATGGACCGAGCTTCTATACAAATTTTTTTTTTTTTTTTAATGCAATCGAATGCAAGAAGGGGTGCACCAGTAAAGATGTAGCCCCTATGGATCTCGAAAGACCCTTGCATTACCGAAGAGAAGGGAAAGTTGTTTAAGTGAGAGGGTGTAGACGTAGGTGTCTATGCACCCTGGTTTTGAAGGTTTGAGGATCATAGGTGCTGGGAAAGATAGAGGCTGGGGAGAGAGTTCCAGTTCCTTGAAGTCATGGGGATATATGAATTCGCGAATGAAGTGGTCCGGCACTTTTCTAATTTGACCGCGAAAGAGTGTTGGGAGTCGGCAAAACGTGTGCTGCGTGCAAAGCATGCTTTGGGGGGAATTATTGATTTTATCTCATCAGAGCACCTGCCGTGATAGTATCTATAGAAAAGGGAAAGGGCGGAGACATCTCTTCGATGAGCCAGCGAGTCGAGGAGTCGGTGAGGGTAGAATCGTCAATTAGCCTGACGGCTCGTTTCTGAATTGCATCAAGGGTAGCAAGAGAATATTTTGAGGCTCCTCTCCACAGATGAGAGCCGTATTCGAGACAGGGGCGGATTTGGGCCTTGTAGATGGTGAGAAGTTGTGGGGGTTTGTAAAATCGCTTGGACCTGAATAAGAAGCCAATCTTCCTTGCTGCAGATTTCGCCACAGAGGAGATGTGTTCATTCCAAGACAGGTCAGATGCGACAGAGACGCCCAACATGGATAGGCTGTCACACATTTTCAGGGTATTCGAATCGAAGTGAATATCAGGGAAATCTCTATTTTCGCGCCTAGAAATTAGACAACATTGAGTCTTGTTTGAATTAAAGTTAACTAAATTTTGAGAGCCCCATTTATTCAGTTTGTCTAGGTCGAGAGTAATTGAGGAGGCAATATTGATTCGATTATTCGGGAGAGAGGGTTTGCCGTGTAGAGTGCTATCGTCGGCGTAACAATGAGTGGGGTTTGCCGTTTGATCAATAAGGTCGTTTATATAAATAAGGAAGAGTGTGGAGGAGATTACAGAGCCTTGGGGAACACCAGAGTTTGTGGAGAACGATTCAGAAGATGTTCCATCCACCACAACTTTTATACTTCGGTTTGTCAGAAAGCTTTCAATCCATTTGCGAAGTGTTGGTGTGAATCCAAAGGCTGGTAGTTTGGCAAGAAGATTTTTGTGCCAAACCTGGTCAAAAGCTTTGGAGATATCAAGGGCTACAGCGAGGGTTTCTTTTCCGGCCTCTAGAGTATTGTTCAAGGTGTGGGTGACATAGGTTAAGATGTCGCCTGTGGAACGATTTTGTCTGAATCCATATTGCCTATCGTGAATTAATTTATTGTTTTCTAAGTGATGAAGGACGTGTTGGTTTATTACTAATTCCATTAATTTGGAAAGAACAGAGGTGATGAAATTATACCATTTTCAACAAATTTATGAATTTATGAATCGAATGATACATTTTTCAATAGATTTGACAGTCTAGTTAATTAGTTATTCATAAATGTAAAAAATAAAAAGTTATTTGTAGCCAACAGAATATAACAAAAGCACTAGTGTAGAATTCCAACTCGATTTCTTGAAATCGTTTTTGTGTTAAATAAATAATAATTGTGTTTTTATAATGAGAAAAAATTTATCTCAATATTCTTTTTATTAATATTATCAAAACAAAGATTTGTATTCGAAATTAACCTCATTATTAACAATTTTTTTATTAAAAAATTTGGTTGGCAGAAGTTGTCACTCTGCAGAAATACAAAAGATTTTGTCGTATATCAACCAGATAGAGCTGCTGTCCCGAACCTCCTTAATGTCTATAATAGCCAAAGATTAGTTCAATCAAGATGGGACATAATTGATTAACATATTAAACAATTAACCACTATCAAATTATGTTTTTAAATTAGGTAATTTTACCAAAAAAAAATACAAATATTTTTTTTTCTAAAGAGGGAGTACAAAGTGTTGTACCATTTTGAAACCTCGACTAAATGGGCGAATTTTTTATATAACTTGCCATACTAGGATAGTAGACTTTTTTTAATTAAAGATGATTCAAAGTTAGCTGATCAAAATTTTTTAAAACATAAGTCCGGATAAAATATTTTTTTTTCTCCAAACGTATAGTAGGTACTTATGGTTTTATTTAAAATTCTGGTCAATAGCAGGATTATTTAGGATTGCGTAACAAAAATTAGAATAATAAAATATGTAAATTTGTAGCCACAGGATTTCATTATTAAGGGCATGGTAGCGATTTTCACCATTTTCCAAAAAAATGCCTTAACTGGAAAACTAGGAGTCTTTTATTAAATTTTTTTTAGGTTCTGGACAGTCATAAACTGGCCTATCCCCTGTTCACGGTGTATTGTTGTGATACACTGTATACAAGAATTGCTAATTTAATAGTATAAGATTAATATTAAAATGATGTTGAATCAACCAACTTTATCTAATGCTTTTTATAAGTGTTTTTCGAGTAGTTTAATTATTATTGTGTGATGAATATAAGTAAAGGGGGAGTGGTTTTTTCATTTTCATATATTTTTAGTTTAAAAAAGTTGTTTATTTTTTTATTGTTACGTAATCATTAGCAAATAATATAAATAATTAATATAATGATTATTTTAATATGTATATCTTTTTTTTTTAATCATTATTAAATTATTCCGTTTAGTAGTTTATTTATTTTTTATTTTTAGATATAATTTTGCCATGTTGTCAATTTATTCTACAATTTTTTTTAGTTTTTTTTCTATTTTTAACTCTATGTATTTGTAATTTTCTTTTTTCTTTCAATTTTAATAATATATATAATTTTAAGTTTACGTAATGATTTTTCATTTTCAAGGTGAAATAATAGAGAAATTATTTATAGGAGAATATATATATATCTACTAGTCGTAATTTATTTTAAAATGAAATTCACAAAAACAGAATTTAAAATCCAAACGAAAAGCTTCAACTTCTTAAAAGAACTAGAATTTGGAAGAGGGGCGGGGGGGGGGGTAAATGACATTGAGGAATAGTTTTAAAAAAAGGGTGGGAGAAGGATCTGAGGGAATATTTATTAGAGGAAATGAAGGAAAAAGATAATAAATTGCATAATATCTTCATCTAATTAACTGATGCAATATTTTATAAATAGAAAAAAGTGAAAAATATTCAAAAGGAAAGAAAATTTAACAATGGTAATACGTTAGACAAAATAAACAACAATACGAAGATAAACAAAATAAAATGGAAATACAGTCGACCCTCGATATATCGAAATTGAAGGTTCCTCGATTAAAAATTCAATATACAAAAATACATATTGCAAATTTTTCATCATTTTCTTACTAAAAACAATTAAGTAAAATTATTTAAAAAAAAAAAAACTTTCAAAGAAATGTATTTTAAAATGTAAGTTATGTGAATTTGAAAAATCCAGTAAGATTTTTGTTTTTACTTTACCATACAGGGTATGGTCAAGTACTGTAATCGTGCATGAAAAAAGTGTTTTTTTTCCTTCTTTTTTTCGAAATATCTCAAAAACGACTGAAACTATTTTGAATAAAAAATTGAGCGAAACCATGGCATTTCGCTCTACAAAAAAACCCTAATAAGTGATTATCGAAAAAATTATATTTTTCGAGATAATAATTGTTTTGTCAAAATGTCTGTTAGCCTGTCTGTTAGTTAGTCTGTGCGTTACCAAAATTTTGTGGACGAGCTAGCTCAAAAACTAGTGTGAATATCGAAACCAAATTTCACACGTAGTTTTGGTCCATTGAGATTAAGAGCTGATTAGATTTTGGTGCATATCGACCCAAAATTAAGGGGGTGGAGGGGGGGGGGGGGGGGGGGGGGGACCCCAAAAATTAAAAATCTAGGTTATTTGAGCAAACTCAACCAAATTTTGTATACATAATCAATCAGTGGACCCCCAGGAGTCTGAAAATGGAAAAACTAACCCCCCCCACCTATATGATTATAAATAATTTTTAAAAATATAAGTGAGGGGCCAGGTTGTATGGTAAAGTCAAGTGGATGGCCACATCAGAACACGTCACTTATTTTTTTTCATTTTATTTAAATTACTTATATTTCTTCTTAAGAAGGAAAATTCATTGGGCTTTTTGACGGCAATACCGTGGGTAGGTAGGTAAGTATATATAATGTTTTATTTTACCATACAGGGTATGGTCAAGTGTTGTAATCGTGCATGAAAAAAAAGTGTTTTTTTTTTGTTTCGGTTTTTCGAAATATCTCAAAAACGGCTGAAGCTATTTTCATTTAAAAAATTGGGCGAAACCATGTCATTTCGGTCTACAAAAAAGCCCTAATAAGTGAACATCAACAAAATTATATTTTTCGAGATAATAACTGTTTTGTCAAAATGTCTGTTAGTCTGTTAGTCTGTGCGTTACCAAATTGTTGTGGACGAGCTAGCTAAAAAACTAGTGTAAATATCAAAATCAAATTTCACACGTAGTTTTGGTCCATTGAGATTAAGAGCTGATGCATATGCATATGCTGGTGCATATCGACCCAAAATTAAGGGAGGGAGGGGTAAAAAAATTAAAATTATAATATTTTCAAACTAAAAAAAAAAAAAAAACAAGAAAAATGAAATATACTATAAAATGAATCTATAAAAAAAAATTTGGGGGGCCAAAATTGGGAGTGGGGAAATAAAAATCTAGGCCATTTGAGCAAACTCAAGCAAATTTTGTATACATAATCAGTGGGTCCCCAGAAGTCTATAAGTGCAAAAACTAACCATCCAGGGGCTGATTATGTATACAAAATTTGGTTGAGTTTGGTCCAAGGGACTAAATTTTCATATTTTGAGCCCCCCCCCCCACCCCTAAATGTTTATAAATAATTTATTTTCTTAGAAAGACAGACTGGTAAGCGAAATAAGTAGGTTTAATGAAATGCAGTCCATAAACTTTTTAATTTTATTCAATTTCCGACGTTTCGGAGACTTTTTTCTCCTTCTTCAGGGTATTGAATAGTTATTGATGGCTGAGTATAACTCGGTTCCCATTTGTCTCTCCTTTGGTAACGAAGTACACTTATGATATAATGTTGAAAAATATTGTAATATTGTTGCTATCACTGAAAGGAGAGACAAATGGGAACCGAGTTATACTCACCCATCAATAACTATTCAATACCCTGAAGAAGGAGAGAAAAAGTCTCCGAAACGTCGGAAATTGAATAAAATTAAATAATTTATGGACTGCCTTTCATTATATTACCTACTTATTTATAAATAATTTTATTAAATATTAAGAGTGGGGACAGGCTTAGGGCTGGAACACACTTGGCGTTTTTTACCGATCGGATTTTTTGCCGCTGCCGCTCTAGCGTTTACACACTGGGCGGTAAACATTCTTGTCGACGCCACCATCATCAGTCGATCTGACACCGTGCAACAACAACAAGCGTCTATTTCATTGTCGTTTTCTTATATTATAAATAGGGTTGTGTATAACATGAATAGAGAACAACTTCTTGCATTATTGTTATTTCGTCGTCGATTGAAGAGGAAGCGAAAAAATAGACTTATTAAACAATTAAATTATTATAAAAAGGAAAAAAAATGCTGTTGCCGCTTCACAAAATACATTGAAATTTATATCGCGAATTCGCGACCGCCACAATAACCACTATACACCACTCTCAATTTTCAACTTCAGCGGTCGTCGGTAGACTTGACGCCGTGAGTGTAAACGTGCATTTACTAATAATGTAGGCCACCATTTCAGCGGCTAACCGACGAATGTAGTTGTCGGTAAAAAAACGGACGAAAATAGTGGCAGTGGTCGGCTGCATTGCTGACGTCGACGTTAAATAATCCGATCGTTTATTTTACCGCCCAATGTGTAAGTCGCAATACCATCCTATGCGCCTCTACTAGCACGGCGGCATCGGTAAAAAATCCGATCGGTAAAAAAGTGTGTTCCAGCCCTTATGGTAAAGTCATGTAGATGGCCACATCAGTTTATTTTTTTATTCGATATACAGAAACTGTTTTTCTAAGGAATTTAAAAATTTATAAAATAGCTTATCGTTAATAGTTCGTATGAAATAATTAATTTGAATGATTGATGAGAAACTACTACTACTGTGTTTGAGTGTCAAACGATTGACCGTAGGTTTTAATTGAATTCTCGTTCACTTTCTATCATTATCTATATCTATGCCAATAGCCAGGAGTTGTTTTACTTTTACAGAGCTGGTAGGCCGCCCTTTCTCTCTTACAATATATATAGTATATATAATAGATTAGCCGCAGGTAAAAGAGAGCGGCCAGTTAGGGAGTTGGGACTTTCCATCCCGAACCTATCTATATATCTATGGCTGCTATTTTCGTTATAGGCAGATTAAATTATATTAGTCATAAGGAGAAATCTGCTTGATGCAAATAAACATACACACATAAATAAATGCAATTATTTTATAAAAACAATCTCAAAAGGTTTTATTAAAATTCGAAACGATTCGGGAGAAATCCTTCCATTATCAACGGAAATTTGGAAAAATATTTTGTTTGACAAATACATTATGAAAAATATTTTGTTTTTCAAATATCCGATGTGGGTATAATTTCCTCAGCTCGGTTCGATTCATTTGAAATGTTAATATGTTTATTCCCTTATTATTAATCAGATATCACTTGCTATTTTCAGTCCTGATTGAATTTAATTCAATAATAATGATCGATTCTCATCTAATACTCGAGGAATAACCATTCTACATTGGATTTTTGACGTTTCGGTTATTATTAGTAGCCATTGCTGAAGACATGGAGGAATCGACTTAAAATCAAAAATAGCGATCGATTCCGATCTAATACTTGAGGAATAACAATTCTACATTGGATTTTTGACGTTTCGATTATTATTGGTAACCATTGCTGAAGACATGGAGGAATCGACTTAAAATCAAAAATAACGATCGATTCTTATCTATTACTAGAGAAATAACCTTATAGCATTCCATTTTTGATGTTTTGACTATTAATGGCAACCTCTACTGAAAACGTTGAAGAATCGACTTAAAATCAAAAAGACTAAATCCTTTTTTGTAAACAAATCAAGCTTGATCAAAGGTCTAGAATCTTCATTGATGAACTTCCGCCTCATTTTGGATGTTTATTTTAAAAAAATTTTAAACGAAAATGTCAAAAATTACATCCTTTACATCTTTGTTTCTATTTTTTGACATTTTCGTTTAAAATTTTTTGAAAATAAACACCCTAAATGGGGCGGAAGGTCAACAATGAAGATTCTAGACCTTTGAACCAAACTCAACCAACATCAGTAAACTCTAGTAGCCACAAAGGTATTCTGTGAAACGCGTTTTTACTAAAAACGGGTATTTACTGCATATATATATATATCAAATATAAATGTGTATATTTATCATTTATTAGTTTGAGACTATATTTTTGAAGGTTTGACCTTCATCATCGTCTTTTAGAAATATTTTATTTGTTATTTCTCATAAGTTTTCAAATACCCGATGAATTTAGGTAAATTCTTATTACTATTACGACAAAACAAATTTACCTAAATCCATTGGAAAACTCATGAGAAATAACAAATAAATGATTTAAAAGACGATGATGATGAAGGTCAAACCTTCAAAACTATAGTCTCAAACCAATAAATATATACACTTATATTTGATTTATCTATATCTATATAAATAAAAATGTACTGTTACGCTTAAGTGATACGTTGAAGGATCTCCGAAAGTTCTTCACCGATTTCTTTGAAATTTTCACACAACATTCCATTCAAATACACGAGTGTTTTTATATATAGTGTTTTTATAGATATCACACCAGTGGCATGAAAAAAATATTTTTTTTCGAGGAAACAACGCCAGCGCTTCTCTGGGGGGGGGTAAAAGCAAACAAACAAGATGGCCGATAATAGCTTTTTGGAAATCTTTCAACTGTGAATATTATTTCTGGTTAAGAAAACAATTTTGACAAGTAATATATAATTCATTTACTGTTTTAATACCTATTCTATAATTAATAAAGGCCCGGTCGTCAGCTAGTATGTATATATTTATTTATATATATTTGTTTGCATCAAACAGAGGACAACCTCATTGATTTCTCTTTATGAATCAACAACTCTGCTACACTTGGCAAAATAAAATCTTTTCAATTAAAGGTAATATTGTTGTTGCTTTCAAGGTCATTGTTGAAAAAAGCAATTTATTGTTTTAATTATTAAAAATAAATAAATAAAGTATACTAACTTGCTGGATTTGCGTGCGCATTCAACTGCCTTGTCCAATAAATGTCGATATTGGGGCATATTCGCCGCCGAAAGCATCAACGAGGGATTTGTGGTCGCATCCGTCGGCAAATATTGTTTCATTGCTAACAAATCAATTAAAAATTGTTAAATCAAGTACATAAATAATAATTAAATAAATGTATTTATGTGTGTTATAATTACATTCGAAATCGCCGGTGTCTGCGACAACCGTCGTATAACTCTTCAATTGAGCGAGCGAATTGGACATCTTGGTTCGTTTCGGGTCTGAACTCATTTGAACATAAAACAGGCAAATAAGAAGAGAAGAAAATCAAACGAAGGTGAATTCAAGGGAAAAAAAAGAAGAAGAAGAAGGATAATATGAAAATTCACTTCTCCTTCTTTTGAAACGTCCGAATGACCTTAGGAGATGAGATTGCAACTTGCAATTGGCAAGTGGAATAGGATTGAAAGGGGGGAGGGAGGGCAGGAGGGTGGAGAAGGGAGTTCAAGGAGAAATGGGGGGGAGGAGAAAGAGTAAGTCATTACCAATAGAACAATGGAAAAAACACTAGAAGGCACAACACATGACTTTCGCTTATCAGTCAATAGATTTAGATTATAATTTTACGTGATTATACATGCAAGGACGGATCTAGGTTTTTCTGGGCCTAGGCTTGAAGCAGGCCTGTAGCCAGGACTGAACCTTATGGTAGATCTGGCATGGCATCGGATTTTATAAGGGAGGGGGTGAGGGGGGGGGGGTAACATTTTAAATCTTTTATCTAATTTTTAGATTAGTACCTGGAGCCACCGAGCGATGGTCGGTAACTTTTTGCTTCAGTTAAAAGCTATATATTAATATTATTTTTAATTTAAAATTCTGATAAAAATACAATACGCCCCCGAAACCCCGCATTTCACCCCACCCAGGATCCCCCACTGCAACCCCACATACACCACCACCCAGCACCCGGATCCCCCACCCCCACCCACAGTTTTTGCATTTCTAGCCTTTTAGTGGCCCATAGATTATGTGTATATAGGTATACAAATAAATTTCGTATAATTATTTTTTTAATTAAATAACAATTTATCGAATTTTTTAATTAATTAAAATGGCAAATTCTAATATATAATAATAATTCTCATGAACTATTTGTGGGATTTAAAAATCAATTTATAGTTAATTAGCTGCAAGGCCCGCCTTCGGCGGCCCTCTTGCTATCCAGGGCACGCTCCCTGGACCCCCAACCCACGAACCCCGCCCTCACCCCCACCACGCCTCTGGACCCTCACCTGAACACCCCACTCCACCCCCGCACCCCACCCCATCCACGACCACACACCACACCCCCGTTACGCCCCCCCCCCATACCCTAACCCACCCCCTACTCCATCCCACCTCACCCCCGCACCCAGTTTTTCCATTTCTAGAGTTCTAGTGACCCACAGATTATGTATATAAAATTTGGTTAAGTTGGCTCTAAGGGTAAGAATTTTCACCCCCCCCCCTTTTTTTGGAGGAATTTTTTTAAACAAAAATTGTCATAAATCACATTCGCTACAACTTTGCTCATAATAAAATTTGCCGTAGAGTTAATAGTTTAGGAGTTATTTGATAATTTTCATTCGTGCGCCCCCCAAACCCTTTTGGGGTCAAAATATCAAAACGTTATATAGCTACAAACGTAAGTTAGAAGACATCTGATGCAAATATGAAATTTCATAATGATCCCCTCAGATGTTTTTACGTGAATCGTGAGCAACTTTTCCAGCAGAAAACACACTCTTTTATTGTCTCGATGGATTATAAATTGTCTATAGGCAACTGAGTCCATGCTTCTATTACTTGTTTTAAAACAATGTTTTGGTGAGTATTATAACAATATAAACAAGAAATTATCATTGTTATATTAATATATCTACCCAAACTAGAGACTAGAAGAAGCAAGGCCGGATTTAAGCACAGGCTACACAGGCTGCAGCCTATGGGCGTGCACCAAAAAGGGTCTGGTTTTTTACTTTACCATACAGGATATGGTCAAGTATTGTAATCGTGCATGAAAAAAGTGGTTTTTTTTTGCTTCTTTTTTTCGAAATATCTTAAAAAAAGGCTGAAACTATTTTGATTTAAAAAATTGAGCGAAACCATGGCATTTCGGTCTACAAAAAAGCTCTAATAAGTAAACATCGAAAAAATTATATTTTTTGAGATAATAATTATTTTGTCAAAATGACTGTTAGGGTGTTATTCTGTTAGTCTGTGCGTTACCAAATTTTTGTGGACGAGCTAGCTCAAAAACTAGTGTGAATATCGAAACCAAATTTCACACGTAGTTTCGGTCCATTGAGATTAAGAGCTGATTAGATTTTGGTGCATATCGACCCAAAATTAAGAGGGGTAGAGGGGGGTTAAAAATTAAAAATCTAGGCCATTTGAGCAAACTCAACCAAATTTTGTATACATAATCACTGGACCCCCAGAAGTCTAAAAATGCAAAAACTAACCGCCCAAAATTGGGGGGGGGCGAGTGTAGGGTCAAAAAATGAAAATATAGGCCATTTACAAAACTCAACCAAATTTTGTATACATAATCAGTGGGCCCCAGAAGTACAAAAATGCAAAAACTAACCTCTCCCCCTACATGATTATAAATAATTTTAGAGGCCAGGTTGTATGGTAAAGTCAAGTGGATGGCCACATCAAAACAAGTCAGATTATTTTTAAGTTTTTAAATGGTTTATGTAGGTTAATTAAAAAAAATATTCTCCCCGGTAGGGCCCGCGCCACAAGTCCAGCCCAGGGGCCCCCATAGATCCTAAATCCGGCCATGGGAAGAAGTACCTCGTAAATTTAGTTGAAATCGAAGAATCGAAAGTATCAAGATTATCTCTATTTCAAAGAAAAGGATGTAGGTAAATTATAGTTATAACCTCTTGAGATTTGATTATTATTTTTGGTTAAAAAATCGAGCCGGAAAATTGGTTACTTAATTACATACAAACAAACTTTCTAGAAACTAAATTTTCTGACTCTATAAAAAATATTGAAATTTTTAAGATTATTACTTGGATTTTATTTTACGAATAGATTAATTTCATTACTATAGATAGAAAGTCTATTATTAAATAAAACATAAGTGCATAATTCTGCATCACAAATTTTATTTGGGTAGTATAATTATTTTTAATTGTTATTTGTTTATTATTTTAAGGGATTGTTTTAGTCAAAGTATTATAACAATATAAACAAGAAATTCCTATTGTTATATTTAATATAATATAGATAAATATAGAAGAATGCTTACCGATGTTTGAATGACACGAAAGAGAATTATCCCAATGAATCTTTACACTGTTGCCAAATTAACTAACAGGTGCGTTTTTTGGTGTGATTGAGACAAAAAAATATTAAAAACTAAAAAAAGTCGAATTTGTAAAATGAAATGAATAGATAAAAAAAAACAAGATCACTTACCAGATATGGAAAATGACAAGTTTTTTTGGTTTCACATGATTGGCGAATGGGTTAATGTAATAAAAAGGATTATATAGTTGGCTGGGTCAACAACGGGTGAAGGGCGATGGTCAGAAGCCGAGGGGTGAACCGCGATTAGAATTAGGTGTACACCGTCTTTGGAATTACTTTGGAATTCATTAGATAATCTATTGTCTTCTACTTGGAAATGAAAGTGGAAGTAGGTGTACACGATTTTAGGTCGCGGTTCACCCCTCGCTAGAAGCTATACCGGGTGTTCTTATCTAGAGGGAGGGATAAAAAAAATGCTACAATTTAGCTAGAAAGTGGATCCTTAGATAAAGGGCCTGTCGATTTTTTTTTGAGGGGGGTGGGAGCAGAGGGAATTGAAATTAATGAACTCATGACCTAAATAAAGCTAAAATTTATGAGCAAGAGGGTCTTTATTTTAACCCAGACAGACTGGAATATTGGACCAATATTGCGAACCTTGCACAATATAATATTCCAGCAGCAACATTGCAGTGGCAATATTTATTTATTTATTTAGATAATTTTACGGACTAGTAGTCCACTTACAAAATATTGCTGGAATGGTCGTGCAACATTGGAAATATTGCTCGAAATGTCAAAGAGGCGGACATAGGAATATTCGAGGGGTGGACCGCGACCTAAAATCGTGTAAACTTACTTCACTTCCACTTTCATTTCCAAGTGGAAGACAATAGATGACAATAGATTATCTAATGAATTCCAAAGTAATTCTAAAGACAGTGTACACCTAATTCCAATCGCGGTTCACCCTCGGGAATATTGCTGCAATGTTCCTGCAATCTCCCTGCAAGGTTTAATATTGCAATGTAATATTGCTGCAATATTCCCATCTGTGTGGGCAGGTATACTCCAGGAAGGAGTCAATTAGAGCAGTGGTTCTTAACCTTTTTGGCTGCGACCCAAATTTGAGAAATATGTTCATATCGCGACCCCCCCCCCCTTAAAAATTACCTTTTTTAGACGATATTTGAGAAATTTTCTTCAATTTTCAATGATGACTTTTTTTAACTCACATATAATATTATTTTGTAACAATTAAGATAACCAAATGGTACTTTTAGATCTAAGAAAAATTTAATTTAATGATGAAAAAGAGAGTGTTTTTCATATTTTCATTTTTTATAGTTTTGAATAACCAAAATATATTTTTCAACTTGTAATAATAAGTAAAATATTTCATTAACGACACTGTGCTGACCCAAAAAATATGCTTTGCGACCCAATTTTGGGTCGCGACCCATAGGTTAAGAACCACTGAATTAGAGGGTGAGGGAGGGGGGATTTTAAAGAAATGAAATTATTAAGTGAGCAATTCTTGTATTTATATATAGAATTGGGTTCTCGAAAACGGCTCTAACGATTTCGATGAAAATTATGGAATATGACGTTTTAGAGTCGAGATGTTAGAGTACAATCTTCGGGTAACTATAATTTGATGGGTTTTTTTCTTAATTAAATTAATCACAGGTGCTAGGTTTGGGTTCCTTAAAAAGTTTCCTTTCTCTTTTGAAGGCAGACTAGGGTGGAGCTAAAAAGTCCCCCCTCCCAAAAAAAATTTTGCTGAATTTATTAGGCCGTATGCGGAAAAGTTGCCACCTATAAATGTAATCATGTGTGTGAAATTTGAACTTCCTACGATACAATCTTAAGGTGTCCCTTTCACCACGAAAATTTGGCACTTTTTTCAGATTTTTGCTTATAACTTGAAAACCATGGGTCCTACGGAAAATTTTACTCCCACTAAAATAAAAGAGCATAGAATTTCGCTTTGAATAATAGTTAAATCAATTTAGCCGTTTAGCCACAATCGGTCGTCAAAGATAGACAAGTTTTACCAACTTTGCGTAAAAGTGAATTATTCTCATTATGTAATCAGAAGAAACCACTTTTTGAATTTCAGTGCTGGCCCCATAATAGTTTCCAATTGGCTAAAAAATGATATTGGCAAAGTTTCATCTTAATTGGACAACTGTAACCCGTGCCGCAATAAGGTCAGATCATAATCCTGTCTTGGAAAATGCTGGATATCTTCAAATATAAAAGTTTTAACAAAAAAGTGGCTCAAGTAAAACTTCAAGACAACAAAATTTCTTAGAAAATGAGACAAGAATCAAGTTTCTAGGATGAGTGGTTTTCATTTTATGAATGAAAAACTGCAATTTTTTCAACCTCATTGCGGCACGGGTTACTGTTGTCCAATTAAGATGAATGATTGCCAATCTCGTTTTTTAGCCAATTGGTAACAATTCTGGGGGTCAGCGCCGCAAAAATGGGAAGAGATATTTCTTGTGACCACCTAATGAGCATAAATCACTTTGGTAAAAATTGCCTATTTTGACGATCGATTGTGGCTTAACGGCTGAAGCAATTTTAACTTATAAGTAGATTATTCGACGCGTTCATTTTGATAAGAGTAAAATTCTCTGTAGGACACATGATTTTTGGGTTATAAGCAAAATATTAAAAAAGTTCACAATTTTCGTAGTTTTTAGTCCCTCAAAAATTTAGCATCAGCCAGAAACCGTTGAAAACTCATAAAACTCTTATTTGGAATGCTTAACATCGATTACAATTATTTCCAGCTTGTACATTGTGCATTTTTATTGACCAGCGCGGCATTTTTTCGGTGGTTTTCAGAGAGAAATCATCAGTCAGCGTCCAAAGTGCGTTCGGGACGACACCACACACTTTAAGGGGCACCCTTTAAGATAGAATTTGATTTGGCTTAGATTTCCTATTATAAATAAGACTTTGTATTAGGCAACTGCCCGCATATGCCCGTTTCAAATTGTTGACTTTAGTTTTTTCACTCCACCCTAGTGTTCAAAATTCCATATATTTAATTTAATTAATAATAGCTCTATCTTATATATACATACAAAATAATTGTAATTATTTAGCTGCTTAATTTGGACCTTTATATTTTCAGCCATAAACATAAAAAGAAAACTTAATAAAATACCTTTCTTCAATTGCCTTAATATTTGCTAAATTTTCTTAAACGTTGATTATTATATATTAATAAGTTGTTGTAGGGAAATAAGGACAATATAGCTTATGCAAGTATTTTTTATTTCATGCCAACTTTTCGTCAACTTTGTTGACTTCCTCAGGGCTCAAACAAATAAATTTCTTGGCATATTTGTCATTATATTAATATTCATTCTTAGCAAACACATATAGGCAGAGATTCAAAATATTTCCTATTTAAATCTTTTAGAAATATTTTCAATCTGTGCCTATCAGGGGCGGATTTAAAAGACCCGAGCCCCTAGGCACTTTTGACATTTGCCCCCCCCCCCACCATCTCGAAGCTATTTTGGAAATTTAACAAATTAAATGCACTCTAGTACAGAACATTTTTTTTTTATTTATTCAAGAACATTGTATTTGTAGGGGCATCTAGCCTTTTTAATGTACAATATTAGGCCAATTTTAATTATAAAAGAAAATAAACAATATGATACAAAGAGATCAAGAGAAAATAAAATTAAAAACGGAAACAACAATTATATGGAACAAAAACAATAAATATACTGAATATAGAGAAAAGAATAAAACTAAAAAATGACAAAAGAAGAGAGGAAAATATATTTTTAATTGACTTTAATAAACGTCAGAATAATACAGTCTATGTTACTATATAGTTACGTTATTCTATAAAATTTATACAATCTTACGGCGAACTTTCTTCTGTGCAAAAGAACGAATGACGTCTTCATAGTCAATTGACTGCATTATTTCTGACTCTATAACATTACAGAGAGTGAATTGAGCCTGTTCTCTCCTATGTTAGATCTTAAATAATTCTTTACTCTCTTTAGCGGTGAAAACGACCGTTCTGCTGAGACGTTTAACGCTGGTGTACGTAGCAACAGCATTCGGAACGCAATTCTTACGTTTGGATAAATGTGCTTATGCAAATGGAGGAGCAATCCAACGTAAAAACTCTTAGTAATTTTAATGAGAATGTTAAGCGATATTTGTTTAGCCAGAGATTGTGATTCCATACTTGTATGATATTTGTAATGCCTGTTGTAAATCCCTTGTGATCTTTTAGGTTGAAAAAGAAGACTCCGCAACCAGGGCCCCTAGGCCCGGCCTTGTGGGCCTAGGCGGAAATCCAGCACTGGTGCCTATATGTGTTTGCTAAGAATGAATATTTATATAATGACAAATATGCAAAGGAATTAATTTGTTTGAGCTCTGAGGAAGTCAACAAAGTTGACGAAACGTTGGTATAAAATAAAAATTACTAGCATAAGCTATTGTCCTTATTTCCCTACAACTTATTGATTTAATCCAGCCATACTCAACCTGCGGCCCGCTTAGCTTTTATGTGCGGCCCGAAACGCACTTATTATCAGGAAGGTGCTTTATAAAAATCTGGTTATTTAAGACTGTGTTTTCAAATAAGCGCCCTCAAAGTTGGATAAAAAGTGGTACGAAATTTGGAACTAATTTTGAGCTATTTTACTTCTTTCTGCTAGATGGCAGCATACAATTTTGTGAACTTAATCGTGGCTTACAAGGTGAAAATAAAATTACTTCGCAGATGGCGAATAAAGTATTTGCTTTTGAAGAGAAATTAAAAATATATTGCGAAGAAATACAGAACCAAGTATCGCATAACTTCCCAACCGTAACAAAAAGCTAAACAAGATGGTATATCTATTTCTCCAGAAAACTATACGATATTGTCTAAATATTTAGCTGCCTTATCCAAGGAATTTAAGAGCAGGTTTCAGGATTTACGTTGCATCAAGAATTGTTTGTTGCTTGTAGAAAATCCCTGGCACGTACAAACAGCATCAACTATAACACAACTAGCTGCATTGGGATTTGATTATGCAAAAGCTATTCGATGAATTTATCGAGTTTAAGAACGATACGAATCTGGAAGTTATTTTCAAAGAAAAGAGAGGAAGGAGTACACCGAATTTTGGAAATTAGTACCAGAAAAATACAAGACTCTACAAAAATGTGCCCACCTGCTTCTCACGTTGTTCGCATCAACTTATCTCTGTGAATCATCCTATTTCATAAAAATTTTTAAGAAAAAAATAAAAACCGACTTCAAAAATTAAGTGCAACTAATATAAAAATACACTAAAAGGTATAAAATAATTATTATCTTATTTAGTTACAACTAAACGACGAAATATTAACACGAAATTACTTTTTAAAGTCGGTGCCAAACAAACTGTATACCTATAAGCGAGCGTACCCGCCAAACGTACTAAGTAAGATCCGTCGAGTGCGATTCATAAAAGGTATATGTTTGGCACCAACTTCAAAAAGTAATTTCGTGTTAATATTTCGTCGTTTAGTTGTAACTAAATAAGATAATAATTATTTTATACCTTTTAGTGTATTTTTATATTGGTTGCACTTAATTTTTGAAGTCATTTTTATTTTTTCTTAAAAATTTTTATTTTTCTCTTCTAGTGATGTTATTAATAGTGATTATATCATCAGAACTTGACCAAATTAATATGACACCATCCCTAAGACACCCCCTTTCGGATAAAAAAGAACCATCGAAATCGGTTCATAAACAAAGAGGTTAGGTCTAAACAAACCTAAACAAACCTAATAAAAAAGGTCTAATACCTATGAAAAAAAATCGAAAAAAAAATGGGACCAATCGGAAGCTAGACTGGACCCAATGCAAAAAAAATTTTCAAAATCGGTTGACAATTGGCGGAGATATGAGGTAACATAGCCACAAAAAAAAAAAAAAAAAAAAAAAAAAAAAGAAATTCAATCGAATAGAGAACCTCCTCCTTTTTGAAGTCGGTTAAAAATGAAATACGCAAAAAACGTATATAGAAATCGACTTAGAGATTCTCACCTTGATGACGTATTGAGGGTAGCATGTAGTAATTATCATAGAGTATATAGAGAGGAAGGCTCCATAAGGGCCCTATGTATTTTAGCGTATACGAGTTACAGAGCTCTCTGGCGGGTCGTATACTGAAGCAAAATGGCGGGAACCGCATCTCATCGAGGAAAAT
The DNA here is from genome assembly GCA_024734495.1 of Forficula auricularia. Taxonomy (NCBI): domain Eukaryota; kingdom Metazoa; phylum Arthropoda; class Insecta; order Dermaptera; family Forficulidae; genus Forficula; species Forficula auricularia. The sequence continues at coordinate 59,780 of JALMQS010000426.1, forward strand.
TTTGGTGACGTCACACAGCGGATGATTCAAAATAATTTATCATGAGCTTATATACAGGGTGATTCACGGTCGATGGGACGTTATCCGTTTTATGTAAAACGGAAAGTCGGATTTTTCTGAAAATTTAGCACCTTATATTTTCTTATCTGTTCTATCGATCTAAAATATTTCCAGCCTTGCGACGTTTCGGCTTCCATTGAAAAGTCACAGCAACTATATTTTTTTTAGATAGATAGAACAGGTAAGAAAATGTAAGGTGGTAAATTTTCAGAAAAATCCGACTTTCTGTTTTACATAAAACGGATAACGTCCCATCGACCGTGAATCACCCTGTATATTAAAGAAAAAATTATTAATTGTTTTGTAATTAAAATAAATACAAATCTTTAAAATATATATATAATAAAATCGTACTTTTATTAAAAAAAAAACTTTGGCAAATAATTAATGTAAAGATTTAAGTATCTTTTTTGAGTTTCTTTTTTTGAAAATAATTTAATTAAGATTCAGGGACTTTGAGGGACTAGGAGGAAATTCATATATAAAATAAATACTTGAAAATAATTTAAAATTAACCATTTTTTTATTTAGACCAAAAAATGACATTACAAATATTTTAATAAATAAATACAATCTTTTCAATGGAATTTTTGTGATTCGCATTCGCCAACATTAGTTATTTGAGGAAAACCTTCAAAGAATCACCTAGACACTTAAAAAAATAAACAATATTTTTACTTTATTTTCTAATTGAAATGATCTTTTTTTTATTAAATTAAAATAAGATATATCTATTTACCTATAAAATATAGGCTATTCTTTATTTTAATAAAAATATGTATATATATGTTGTGGCTTCTGGCACAAAATCTAATCAAGAGCCGGTGTTTGGAGACATGTGGACGGACGGCTTTAATGTGGATACGAAATCACTTCATTCTGGAGAATCTCGCTGCAGACGTCGTGGATATTTTTTATAAATTGTTTTTGATTAAAAATTGTCAGAACATATAAAGAAATATTTATTATTTTCATGGATATCAGCAAATTGACACCAGCGTTTAGCTCTATAATTAAATTATTCAAGAATTAAAACATAAAAATCAAAGAAATAAATTATTAGTTAATTTTAAATAGGTTACTTACATTTCATTGTTTTTAGGGCGTCCAAAAAAAGTATGTTCTTTATCTGATTTTGTGTCGCGAAAACAACCTTTCACACAACATTGACGTCGAGAACTAGCCATATTTAATGATATTTTAATAGATAAATGTGTACGTTGGAAAATTTTCTAAATGAATGTTTGATATAAACAAAGCCTGTGGAATCTTATCTATGACAAAAACAAAATGTCAGACTGAATGTCATGTGACAATATGCTCTATGAATGGCTCTTAAGGACTAAGAGTTTGACGATGACTCGCTAGAGAGTGCTTTTTCCAAATACGCAAGCTTTCCTCTCTACTCTACCCTGTATGCTCTTAAGGACTGCAGAGTTTGAGCATGACCCGCTAGAGAGTGCTTTTTCCAAATACGCAAGCTTATCCTCTCTATATACTCCTATGGTAATTATAAACCTGATTTGTCTAAAATAGTAAAGAATTTATTTTGTATCAATATCAAGTATCACACCAATTTTTAAATAAACGTTTGGATCTATTTATGTTTTGTGTTTTATTTATTACATGGGAGGATCTGGCGAAACCATTTTCCCACATGGTTGTATAATGTTGCAGCCCCGCGCATACTTGCCGTAGAAAAAAAAAGGTTGAGTATGGCTGATTTAAATCGATGGACATAAATAATCAAAATAATTATTTTATAGGTTCAATACTGGCCTCACAAGTTGTTAGAAAAAAGTTTTATATAGAACCAAAAAACTTAATATGCTTTTAAGAGTAAAACGTGAACAAGAAAAAACAATTAAAAACAGTCAAATCGCACAGGGTGCGCAGGCCAAGTGCGAGCTTGGCCGTACACACTGTACGCTATTTACACGAACCGTATCGACCCCCCTGCAGCTCGGAATCCATTTGAGATACAGAACTCAGAGACGGATTTATAAATATTTCGCCCCTAGGCACTATTCGGACTGCCGCCCCCTGAAACATGTCACATCTGTGCCAAAGTCATTATTTAAATAAAAAAAAAATAAATACAATAAGTCCATAAACAAGTGTCCATAAAAACACCGAGAGTTACTTTTTTAATTTTAATTACATTTGAAAAGGTCTATTCTTTTACAAACTAAAAAATACATTATTATTGAAATTCTTGAATAAAAAGAAAAATTAACAAAAATAAACTAACGTATCAATGTTTTCTACTTTGGGAAGTCTTTATTATGTTTCCTTACATTGGTTTCCTCCTACTTTTAACCATTGCGAACTCATCTATTAAGTCTTTAACTTTTATTTGATCACCGTTCAAAAGTTCAGCCTCGATGTGTAGAAGAGCAAACGAGTTTACTTTATCTTCATTCATTCTGGATCTAAGGCAAGATTTTATTCTTTTTAGGACAGAAAATGAACGTTCTGCTGAGCAGTTTGAAACAACTGCACAATTTAAATAACGAGTCTTTTTTTCTTACTTTTAAAATAGGAATAAAATTACATAAAAATAAATAAAAAAAAATTATTTTTTTAAAATTTTGTAATTATACCGTCGCGACAGTTCGGACCAGCCGTCAGGCCGTGCAGTGTGCCTAGTGGGAAATCCGTCCCTGACAGAACTGAAATTATACACATGTAATTATGTAATCCATAGAGTAGGAGAGTACCAAATTTCAATAATATAGCTTCAATAGATTCTGAGATATGGACCTGAGAATATAATTAATTTTGGGCACTCACTGACAGGTCATCAAAACCTATAGGGTGTTGTAGAGTATATTTGTTTATGTTATTGTTTATGTTTTTGTTAGAATTATTATCATTGTTGTAAATAAACATAGAAAATATTGGTTGATATATTTTTCCAGTCTTTATTTTATAAAATAATTAAACATGGCGCAGTCGGAATTTAATAAACCTGGACCATTAAATATAAATGGCAATATTGCTGAAAATTTTGAAAATTTTAATGAAGAAATACTAATTTATTTTATCGCAACTGAAACCGACAAGAAATCTCAAAAGATTCAAGTGGCTAGATTGAAAAATCTATTAGGATCCGAGGCTCTAAGACTGTATCATTCGTTGAAGCCCTAAGAACATTTAGAATCTGGCGATTCTTCAGAAACAGTATCCAGTATTCTAAAAATTTTAGAAGAACATTGCAAACCTAAACTGAATGAAGTGATGGAAATATTTAAATTTTTCAAGAGAAAACAAAAGGAAGGAGAACCCTTTGATGAATATTTTGCAAAATTAAAACAATTAGTTCGATCATGTAAGTTTAACGATCAAGAGGATAAACTATTAAAGACTCAAATCATTTTAGGTTTAAATTGTACAAACACTCAAGAGCGTCTTTTGAGAGAAGATAATATTACATTAGAAAAAACTATAGCGATTTGTAAAGCAGCGCAATTAACTGAAAGAAATTTAAAATTACTACATAATAATCTAAGTGTAGAAGAAATTCTGTTCATATCAAAAAACTAAAATAAAATATAGTTTCTTTCAGAAAAAGGGAGATGTTGTAGAGTATATTTGTTTATGTTTTTGTTAGAATTATTATCATTGTTGTAAAAAAAGAGTTGTTGTAAATAAACATAGAAAATATTGGTTGATATATTTTTCCAGTCTTTATTTTATAAAATAATTAAACATAGGGTATTTCCAATCATTCCAGGATCATGAAATTTCGCCTGTTAGTAGAGTTTGGGACACAAACAAAGGAAAAATTCTATCTTTCAACCCCTTCAAAATGGGGGGGGGGGGGGGGGGTGCAAAAATGAAAATTCTAGCCCGTGGGACCAAACCAAACCAAATTTTGTATACATATTCTGTGGCCGCAGAAGGCTAGACATGCAAAAACTAACTACCCAAAATGCGGTGAGGGTCAAAAATAAAAATTCTAGCCTTTTGGACCAACGGGCTTCCTCATAGCTTACAATCTCAACCAAAACATTCTGTGAAAAAACAGGCCAAGTTCGAAAAGGTAGTTGAAATCTAGTGAGTAGCCAAGTTAAATTCGCCAAGAATAATCATGTTGAGAAAACTTAATTATTCTTGGCGAATTTAACTTTCTTCTACTAGATTTCAACTACCTTTTCGAACTAGGTCTTTTTTTTCACAGAACATTTTGGTTGAGATAAAATATAATAATAATGCTTTGCTAGATTGAACTTGCAAATTTTAGGGGTATTTAATAAATTAGCATAACTAATTCAATTCGATTAAAATGATGAAGCACAGTCGAAATTTTATTAATATCTATTAGATTAATAGATAAAAAAAAATTATTGTAAGCAGAAATCTGAATATAATTTTGTTCTTCATCTTAAAGAATAATTCAAGTCCTAAATTACCTATAAGCAAAACATCTAATTAACTAATAATAATAAAATTATTATATAATTTATTTATTAAAAAAAACAAAATAAAATGAAATTATATTTCAATGAGAAAATGTCAGCTGTCAAATGCAATTGACGTCATTGAAATATTTTCATTTAGCGTTGCTGAGTTTGCTTGCTAATCAAATTGCGTTGCTATCTTGTTTGTTGGATAATGTTGAAAGCAATTCTTTAATCTAACAAACTCTCATTGTTTTTTTGTATTAAATATTTGTCCTGCCCATATGAGGGAAACTGCCTCAGAGCATTATATAAATTTAAATTGTGTTGTATAAATTTAAATTGAATTATCAACTCGTAATTTTTTATTGATTGGCTATCTGAAATTTCAAGAAATAAGATGGCTAAACTTTCAAACCAAGAATACCCTATGTATAGAGGTTAGCTATTATTATTTATCATAAAATAACAACAATATTGTATCATAGAGAACATATAATATTTATTTATTAAACTAGCTGCAAGGCCCGCCTTCGGCGGCCCTCTTGTTAGCCAGCGGGCCCACTCCCTGGACCCCCCCTCCCCCGAGACCGACTCAGCACCCCTTCCCACCCCACCACCCCAATATACAGACAAAACCTTAATTTTATATATATAGATAATTTCATTTAAATTGGTAACCATGACGACCCCTGGACTCCGACCCCCCACCTCTCGAAACTATAGTCTCGTTATATATAAATTAAAAATCTATAATTCCAGCAAAAGACACACTTTTATTATTGTCTCCTTGGATTATAAATTGGCTATAGAGAACTGAGTCCACTCTTCTAATACATGTTTTAAAACAATGTTTTGGTGAGTATTATAACAATATAAACAAGAAATTATCATTGTTATATTAATATATCTACCCAAACTAGAGACTAGAAGAAGCAGGTCCGGATTTAAGTACAGGCTGCAGCCTATGGGCCCGCACAGGGTCTGGTTTTTTACTTTACCATACAGGATATGGTCAAGTATTGTAATCGTGCATGAAAAAAGTGGTTTTTTTGCTTCTTTTTTTCGAAATATCTCAACAACAACAATATTGTATCATAGAGAGAACATATAATATTTATTTATTAAACTAGCTGCAAGGCCCGCCTTCGGCGGCCCTCTTGTTAGCCAGCGGACTCACTCCCTGGACCCCCCTCCGAAACCGACCCAGCACCCCTTCCCACCCCACCACCCCAATATACAGACAAAACCTTAATTTTATATATATAGATAATTTCATTTAAATTGGTAACCATGACGACCCTGGACCCCCACCTCTCGCCCCCCCCCCCCGAAACCGACTCAGCACCCCTTCCCACCCCACCACCTCACTATACAGACAAAACCTTAATTTTATATATATAGATAATTTCATTTAAATTGGTAACCATGGCGACCCCTGGACCCCCACCTCTCGAACTCTTCCCCCCCCCCCCCCGAAACCCACCCACACCACCACCCCAATATACAGGCAAACTATACATTTTTAAACCAGATTAAATTTGATACAATTAAAACAAAGTTTCATCTTAATTGGACAATGATAACCCGTGCCGCAATGAGGTTGAAGTTTTGAAAGACAGCAATTTTTTTAAAAAAAATCTCAGTTTTTCTTCATAAAATGAAAACCACTCATTCTAGAAACTTGGGTCCTATCTCATTGTCTAGAAGATTTTGTTGACTTGAACGTTTATTTGGACTACTTATTGATAAAAATTAGATTTATAGATATCCGGTATTTTCCATGACCCTTTTTGAGGATTCGGATTATATTCTGTCTGGAAACTATAAATCTAAGAGTTGTATCAAGAAAGTGGTCTAAGTAAACGTCAAGTCAATAAAATTTTCAAGAGAATGAGACAGAAATCAAGTTTCTAGGATGAGTAATTTACATTTTATAAAGGAAAACCCAAGTTTAAAAAAAAAAATGGATCATATCATGTCATGGAAAATGCTGGATATCTATAAATCTAAGAGTTTTAACGAAAAAGTAGACCAAGTAAACGTTCAAGTCAACAGGATTTCCTAGACAATGAGATAGGAATCAGGTTTCTAGAATGAGTGGTTTTCATTTTATGAAGAAAAACAGCTTTTTTGAAAAAAAATTGCCGTTTTTCAAAACTTCATCCTCATTGTGGCACGGGGTAGACCATAATATACATTTTTAAACTAGATTAAATTTGCTACACTTCAAACAAAGTTTCATCTTAATTGTATAATTGTAATTATCCACTTAAGATGAAACTTTGTTTGAAGTGTAGCAAATTTAATCTAGTTTAAAAATGTATATTGTGGTCTTTGTCGAAAACCTGCTCCTTCATGGTCAAAATGTGAAAAAATCGAAAAAAGTGCGAGTTTTTGGGATTTGCGGAAACAGAAAAAATACACCAATTTGCAACTAGCGCTTGAGCCCAGAGCCGGAAAAAACCTAAATGTTGAAATTTGTAGGAAACTTTATGAACTTTCATTTTGAATAGGAAGGTTATTTACGAAAAATTGATAGTTTTCGAGTTATAAGCAAAAAACCGCCAAAAAAATCAGTTTTTTTTTACCTTTTTTTGCATTTATGACAATGTTCCGTCACGAAATTTGGTTAGCAAACCTCAGATTCGGATTCAGCAGACCAAAAAACATAAAGGGTCGAAGTAATCAAAACCACTTCAACACTTTCCGGGTAACAACACAATTTAACTGGACTATTTGTTTTAATAAAAAAAAATTCCCACTAAATATTTTGCTTTGTGGTTGACCCCCCCCCCCAATCAAAATTTTCTGGCTACTCCACTGTCCTGATGTAAAGGAAGTGCTCAGTTTGTGTATTTCTTACTATGAAACCAAGTCTTGCAGTTTTTCAAGGAAGTTGTTATGAATGTCGAGTAAAGTGGCCATTTGGGTAATTTTTGTAAATTTAATTTTTCAGGAGCTTTTTTTTTTAATGAAATTGATGTGAGAAGGAGATATACCAGAAGGTCCATCCCCTAAAGGCCTGTATGGGCTGGCCCCTCCATCGTGAAAAGAACAGAGTAGAAGGAAAGAAGCCGGGATCACGAGCCAAAGTTAGATATAGTCCAATTTACTAAGTTTTTAGGGGCTTCGACTTAACATATTCCTAAGGTGTTTGAAAATTTATTTTAGATACAAGGATAGTTGAAGTACCTATATAATCACTAATTTTGATGTCTATACTAAGTCGATTGCAAGTCAGTTTAAAAAATCAGCAAACCTTAGCGTGGCCATTATGCCAACCCTTCCCCTATACAAAATAAATGGACATGTCTGTTTTGAAGTTTTTTTTTTGTGTAAATTATAGTTCTTGACGAAAGCTTCTTAGAAATATATTTAATTTATATTAAAATTCCTGTTTTTATCATCTTTTTATTAACTTTATTTTCAGGACCGCATTACATATGCTGTTATTGTAAAATGATGTTCATTAGTGAAAAATTTCTAGAGAAACATCAAAATAAATGTATCCATATGAAATTTCACATAATGTTAAGAATAAAATTGGAAATGAGAAATATATTATTAAATGAAGGTAAGTTTATTTTATTTATTTATTTATTAGCTTACGAGAACTAGAAAATAAAAAAAACTCGGGTGCGGTGCACCCCTTGCACTTTCTGACCATTAGAACAGGGGTCGGCAACCTTTTTCCGGACGGCGGGGCATTTTCAAAACAAAAATTTTTATACGGGCCGCATATTCAATGGTAACTTAAATAGTGCTTTTATATCATATATGAGTATAAATATTATTAAAAATAAATATAGAAAAAATTTATTTTTTATTGATATGCTATAATAACAATAATGTCAGAGAACAAAAATTTTACAATTCTTAAAAGGGAAAAAAAGAAAATACAATTCCAATTACATATGTATAAATATGTAAATATAAAATATTAAGTAAAATAGTTTATCTTTCATTTTATTCATTCATAAAAATTCAATGCACTTTTTGTTCTTGAATATTGTTTGATAATTCATTGGATAAAAATATTTAATTTAATTAAAATTTGAATTTTTATTAAAATCACACATAATTAATTATAATTATTTATTAAACACGAATAAATAATTCAATAAAACTACGACGTTTCGATCTACTTATTCTGAGATAGTTATCAAATATATAAGCACCCACACCGAGTTATTCTAAAATCGGAGTCATACTTTTTTTTCTGAAACTTAAAGCCCAAAATCTCCGTACTGAAAATACAAACATTTTGACATTAAAACGAACTTTCAACGACTTTGCCTTTTTGAGTTATATGGTGTGTATAAAAAAAAATCATGTTTGAAAATGATTTTTTTTCTGGATTTGAGGTCCAACCTCACAGTTATCACCCTCGTAGACATTTTGTTCTCGTGTCAAAATGTACTTGAGAACGATCACAGAGTACTATAAGTCGATCGAAACGTCGTAGTTTTATTGAATTATTTATTCGTTAGTTTTTAAGGAATTTGGTGTTGGTACTTGGTGAAACATTTTTTAAAATTATTGGATAAAAATACTTGGTAGGTTTCACATTAAAATATAAAAAAATAAAACGAATTTATTTTTGGAGAATCTTTATTCTCTTGATATATATATTTCGGGTGACTAACCCATCTTCAGGAGAAACAGAAAGTAACTGACCTGGATAAGTCGAAATTGAATACAAGTCAATGGTAAAATTTATTTTTAAGATAACAAGAAAGGGCTTACGTCTAGATTTTTTAGAGTCAACCGAAATAAAATTAGCTCTCTCAAATAAAACGAATATACTAAATAATCAATTAGAAGTTAAGAAAAGTACAATCATTGATTACATTCTTTAAATATTTGCAAATTTGTTTTGTGTGTAAATTCTCATTTCTCAGAAGACCATTCAAAATTAAACAAAATAGACTTCCTACCTTTTCTCCCTCCACTAATTTTAAATATTTACCCTTTTGTTATCTTAAAAAATAAATTTTACCATTGACTTGTATTCAATTTCGACTTATCCAGGTCAGTTACTTTCTGTTTCTCCTGAAGATGGGTTAGTCACCCGAAATATATATATCGTGATTAAAGATTCTCCAAAAATAAATTCGTTTTATTTTTTTATATCTTAATGTGAAACCTACCAAGTATTTTTATCCAATAATTTTAAAAAATGTTTCACCAAGTACCAACACCAAATTCCTTAAAAACTATTGTTTGATAATTCATTTAAGTCCGGTTGTGTTTGGGATACTGAGATCCTCAACAAGTTTTGTAAATTTTCATCTGTCAACCTCGTTCTATATTTTGATTTTATGAAATTCATTCTTGAAAATGTTTGTTCGCATAAATAGAGGTGCTTGAAAAAATACAAATCATTGATTTTGCAAAATTTCTTAAATTGAGAAATTTGTTTTCTGGTAGATTTGAATAAAATGCAATTAAATTATTTTCATCAAAATTATTTTTTTTATATATTGTTAGATTGCAAATCAATTAACTCTAGTTATAAATTCTCTGGTGGTTTTAGAATATCAAATTTTAAAAGATTTTCAAATATTAATATGTATATATATATATTAATATATACATTTCTTTTGCATAAAAATCTTGAAACCGATGACGAAAATTTTCATCCAGTACTTTTAGTGACTCAATAAAAATATTCGAATGACACTGTTTGTTAAAAACGATTGCAAAGTAGGAAAATGGCAATAATTATTCTTTTCAAGTTGAGAAATAAACAATTTTATTTTAAGCTGGAAACTTTTGATTTCTGTAAATAGCTCGTTGATTAAGTTTCCTTTGCCTTGTAGTGTTATATTTAATTTATTGAGGTAAGTTGTAATGACCACAAGAAAACGCTCTAAGTTTGTTGATTTTTCCTAAAATTATATTGGTGCTTTGGCGGGCCACGCAAAAAGTTACAAAGGGCCGCAGGTTGCCGACCCCTGCATTAGAACATTCAAAAGCTAAATTTTCTGGAATTGCTATTAGTCCAGACAAATTACGATTTTAACAGGAAATGATTCCCGGTAATTATTGGTGGAATACCTTTATTGGTACTCCAATATTACTACCCTAAGTTTTCCCCCCAAATCTGTGTTGTGGAAATTTTTTTACGCGCCTCAAAATTAGAAAATTTCCGAGTTTTTTCAGTTTTACTTGAATAACTCTAAAACGGCTTAACAAATCAAAAAGATATCTATTAGATAAATTAAAGCTCTTTAAATTACGAGTAAACTGATAATAATTTTATCAATTTAGGTTCAGTAGAACCGGTACTAGCGCCTGTCAAAAAACACCCCCCCCTCCGGATCACTTTTGAATATCCCTAAAACTCGTACTTTTTTCGATTTTTCCCCATTTTGACCATGAAGGAGCAAGTTTTTGACTCTATACATGTTTAAACTAGATTAAATTTGCTACAATTTATATAAAGTTTCATCTTAATTGGATAATGGTAACATGAGGTTGAAGTTTTGAAAAAATGCAATTTTTGGCAAAAAATCGCAGTTTTTCCTTCATAAAAACCACTCATTCTAGAAACTTGATTCTTATCTCATTCTCTAGGAAATTTTGTTGACTTGAACGTTTACTTGATCACATTTTTGATAAAACTCTTAGATTCATAGATATTCTTCATTTTACGGACAGGATATGTCCAAATCTTCAAAAGCGTCATGGAAAATGCTAGATATCTATAAATCTAAGAGTTTATCAAAAAAGTGGTCCAAGTAAACGTTCAAGTCAACAAAATTTTCTAGACAATGAGATAGGAATCAAGTTTCTAGGATGAGTGGTTTTCATTTTATGAAGGAAAAACTGCGATCTTTTGCAAAAAAATTGCATTTTTTTCAAAACTTCAACCTCATGTTACCATTATCCAATTAGAATGAAACTTTATTTAAATTGTATCAAATTTAATCTAGTTTAAAATGTATAGAGTCGGCTTTGTCGAAAACGTGCTCCTTCATGCTCAAAATGGGGAAAATATCAAAACCAATTTTCAACTAGCGCTTGAGTCCAAACGGTCCATCGTAGAAAAAAAAGCTAAATAATGAAATTTGTAGGAAATTTTATGAACTTTCATTTTAAATAGGAAGATTATTTACGAGAAGTTGATAGTTTCAGAGTTATAAGCGAAAAACCGCCAAAAAATGGAAATTTTCACCTTTTTTTTGTATTTTCTACAATGTTGCGTCACGAAATTTTGATAGGAGACCTCAGATTTGGATTCAGCGCCCCAAAAAACCTATATATTCAAAAATATATACCCCCAAAACTTTACCCATAGGAGCCCATTTGAGCACAATTTGACTGGACTAGAAGAGTCTAAAAAATATCTTTATTTAAAATGAGCTCTTTTTGCTATTTTTTTCATTATCATAGAGTATACAATCCTAAGTCTGGTTTGATGTAGCCGCACCCTACTATATTTCTATATATTATTAATTTTTGAAAAATAGTAATAATTTGTTTTTGTTTGTTTTTTCAGTTACTGACGATCAAACGATGAATAACGAAACTTTCGATGATTATGTCTGTGTTGAGTGTTTTTGTGAATTTTTAAATTTATCTGATTACGAACGTCATATGAAGGACGCCCATCCAGAGATACCACTGCAATGTCATACTGACGACATGAATTACCAAAATGAAAAACCTTTGAATTGTGATTTAGAACCCGAAACGTTTATGAATTTAAATATACATCAACATAAATTATCTTCACAATATTATTTAGAAACCCAGTCTGGTAAAAAAATATTCAATTGCTATCACTGCTCTGAAAAATTCTCAAATAAACGCTCTCTCAATCAGCATTTAAAAGCTATTTTCGGAGAGAAGCCTTTCACATGTGATCAATGCGATAAGAGATTCTCACATAAATCCCGGCTCGATAGTCATTTGGTGAGTCATTCTAACGAGAGGCCTTTCTCCTGCGATCAATGCGATAAGAGGTTCTTTCGTAAGAGCAATCTTAAAGATCATTATCTGACCCATTCTAAAGAATTACCTTTTGGCTGTTATCATTGCGAGAAGAGATACCCGAATGAGAACACTCTCAAAACGCACTTGATTACACACTCTGGGAAAAAACCTTTCGCTTGTAATCATTGTGATATGAGATTCTCACTATGGTCCAGTCTCACTACTCATTTGCATTCTCATTCTGAAGACAAGCCCTTTGCTTGTGATCAGTGCGACAAGAGATTCTCACAAAAAGGCAATCTCAAAAGTCATATGAAGCTTCATTCTAATGACAAGCCTTTTTTCTGTGATCAATGCGATAAGAAATTCTTACTCAAGACCAATCTCAAAAACCATATGCAGACTCATTCTGGTGAAAAACTTTTCGCCTGTGATCATTGTGATAAGAGATTTTTACATGAAGCCAATCTCAAAATACACCTGCGGACTCATTCTGGGCAGCTTTTCAGCTGTGATTTTTGCGATAAAAAATACTCACGCAAGATCATTCTAAATTATCATTTGCAGACTCATTCGGAAGAAAAGCCATTTGCTTGTAATCAGTGTGATAAGAGATTTCCTCATAAGGCCGGCCTCAATAGTCATATGGTGGTTCATTCTGACGAGAAGCCTTTTTGCTGTGATCAGTGCGATAAGAGGTTCGCACGCAAAAGCAATCTCAATCAGCATTTGGTGATTCATTCTGGTGAAAAACTTTTTGAGTGTAATTATTGCAAGAAACGTTTCTCAATAAAATCTAATTTAATTAAACATGAGAAAATTCATTCTTAGGCAATTTTTATAACTTATGATCTCAATCTAGCACTAAGAGCCATTTTTTTTTTAGTTCAGCCGCATGCCCAGGTAGCACAAGAATAATCTATAAATATTCTGATAATATCTTCTCTGGACATTGGAATATCCTGTGAATAATCTTTCAATCTTGGTAGATATTCTGGGAATATTCTTAGAACTAAAATATTCGTGTAGGACATTAAATTCCCTTTCCCGGAATATTCCTAGTTCATGGAATATTCTCAGAAGATTAAATCCCATTTAAATATTCTGTGGATCTCCTGGAGATAATTGGAATATACTATATATATGTCCTTTAATTAACTTCTTAGAATATTCTGGGGATATTGTGTGTTACCTGGGTGCGTATTTTAGGGTGTTCCTTATTTTGGATATTTTCGAATATTTACGCGGACAGGGGCTCATATGGTTAATAAAAAAAATGTCCCCCAAGTTTCAAGTCTCAATCTCAATTTTAAGCTAGCTTAAGTTTCCCATCTAAATAACATGGGGTTTTTGGCATTGAACGATCAATTTTTTATTCTGGCCAAAGTAATGGTTCAAAAAATTTGAAACACTGAAGACTATATCCTTAAAATAGTTAGCTATCCTTCAGAATTTTTACAGATTTTTGGCAATTACAATTTTGGAGTTACATCTAGATAAAATACTTGCATATCTTAGGATTAGTAAGTTATAGACTCCAAAATTATAATAACTAAAAGTCTGTAAAAATTCTGAGGGATAGCTCCTATTATAAGGGCAAAGTCTACAGAGTTTCAAATTTTTTGAACCATTACTTTGGCCGGAATAAAAAATTGATCGTTCAATGCCAAAAACCCCATGTTTTTAGGTGGGAAACTTAATCGCTGTGTAGCACTAGGTTAAAATTGAGATTGAGACTTGAAACTTGGGCAATATTTTTTTTTATTTATTTAGAACCATATGAGCCCCTGTCCGCGGAAATATTCGAAAATACCCAAAATAAGGAGCACCCTAATCACTAAAATTTGTTAATTCCTGACCACTTGGCAGGATTCGAATCTGTATGCTCCTATCTGTAAACAAAAACGTCTTTATTACTTAAATTGTATTATTTTTTGTTGTTCAATAAATATTTATAAATAAAGATATGTGTGATTTTAATAAAAGTTTAACCTTCAATATAGTCACCGTGTGTCACGACTTCAGTGCCAACTGGGGACGAAAATGAAAGCTTTGTGGGATGATTTAAGGATGATTTATTAAACGTCCAAGACAAAGAGACTCGCTCAGGGCCCCCTAGAATCCGTGCACTCTTATCTTTTTTTTTTGTGGAGGGGAAATCCGTCATGGACACCTCTTCATGGGTAGTGTCGGACTCCTACCGACTAAAACCCCTCCATTCCCCGATTCACCCTACCCCGGAACCGCTATTTGCATTACTTCAGGGTAGGCAGGTAGTCCTCCTTATCACCCGGTATCCTTGGCGGTTAATATCTCCTTGCAGAGGTCCGATATCGCTGTCCAGCTTCCATCGTCCTTCGTCATTAAAGATTCTCAACCGAGAGCTTCGAGTCGAGTCGCTCCTCTGTACGAACTCTAATATCGTTCCATTGGGCACACTCGAATATTGTGTGTTTCGGAGAGTCTGGAGTATCACACACACTACATTTCTCGTCTTCTTTGATTCCCATTTTTTTCAAATAGGTCCCAAATTTACCATGGCCGCTTAGGACCTGAGTTATATAAAAGTCTATGTTTTTATTTTTATGTTGACACCACACCTTCACATTCGGTATTAGTTGGTGGGTCCATCTACCCTCTAGGGCGTTATCCCACCTATTCTGCCATCTTTGGAATAGCCATTCTCTATTCTACGATGTATACTAGTACCTGGGGCCACCGAGCAATGCACGGTAACCAAATTAAAAAAAATACAAATATATATAGTACACGCCCCCTGGACCCCCCTGGAACCACGCACCTCGCCCTCACCACTGCACCCCCACCCCCGGATACCCCACAACTGCACCCTACCTCCTGCACCTCTCACATCCATCCCACCCCTTCTAGTGGTCCACATATTATGTGTATATTTGTTTACTCGTACACCAATTTGCCTACATTCATTCATATTGATAAACATTATAAAAAAAGTAAATAGAAATATAATAATAAAAAAAATAATCGTATAGGATCTGAAATAAAACAAAATTAAATAAGATTTGTTTCCAAGTTATATAAAAAAGCCTTTCAACCACTTTATTTGTAAACACACCGGTTTTGTTATGAATCCACCTGTAATGTTATGATTTAGACACCTGTTAAATAAAAAAACAATTCTCGTTAATATGTTAATTATTCTTTGATACATTAATGAGAAAATTAACTTCACTATAAATAATTACTTTAATTAAGAAAAGATCAATTAAAATTAAATTTGTCGAGGTCCAGACCTAGCCGCAGATCGTTTTCTCATCCTTAAAACTTGTTAATAGAGTTTTGGTTTCATCAAAATCGGTAGAGTCGTTTTCAAAATAGAACTAAGATACAAATATATAAATATATATACAATTTTTGCTCGTTTAATAAGAGTAGATAGATATATAGATATACCTACTATAATACAATATTTGCCCTAATTCTCCCAAATTATTTGAATAAATAAACACAAGAAAGCGCTACCTTCGGCAGTAGTGCTGCCTCTATGTTTAACGCACGGTCCCTATAAAGAATTTACAATAATTTTACTTCTCCTTTAGTATTTTTTTTTTTTTAATGCAATCGAATGCAAGAAGGGTGCACCAGTAAAGATGTAGCCCCTATGGATCTCGAAAAGACCCTTGCATTACCGAAGAGAAGGGAAAGTTGATTAAGTGAGAGGGTGTAGACGTAGGTGTCTATGCACCCTGGTTTTGAAGGTTTGAAGATCATAGGTGCTGGGAAAGATAGAGGCTGGGAGAGAGTTCCAGTTCCTTGAAGTCATGGGGATATATGTATTCGCGAATGAAGTGGTCCGGCACTTTTCCAATTTGACCGCAAAAGAGTGTTGGGAGTCGGCAAAACGTGTGCTGCGTGCAAAGTATGCTTTGGGGGAATTATTGAGCAGTAGCACTTCTAGCCGCTCCTGATTTTAATCATCAATAGAAACAATTTTAATTCACTCATAAAAAAATTTAGAGTATTTTTGATGACGCCAGAATGCTAAAATTTGGTATATAGGTAGATGAATTTTTATCCAATACCTGAAAAAACCTCTATACTCTCAAAGGATTAATATTCAGGTAGTTGTTTCACCATATGGGTAAATTTACTCTAAAAACAAGCTGGCAACAACGCATATATACCTAAAAAGTGGATTAACTTTAGTACTTTTTTTCGCTTCAGCCATTGTCGCAACAGCTTTCAATCGCTTATTAAGAACTTTTTGTTTTATAAATCTCCCTTTATAATGTACTTTATCTGAAATTTCTATGATAAAATATATACAAGCTCGGACGGTGTTGCCAGATTTGTCAAACGAGCAAGGGATCGGCTAGTAGGGGTACATAAACAGCAAAAAGTTTTGGGCCTAAGATTTATGAATCCTTATTGTCTGTTCTATATGTATACTCTAGCATTAACTTTTTGCTAGTATATTGTCGCGAAACAACTACCTTAAAAGCGTGGGCATTTATTCAAATTAAAACCGCTCGTCATTATAGAGGGCACTGAAGTTGCTAATAAACTAAAATACTAACATTTGACTGATGAAAAAGAGAAAAAATCAAAATTTAATTAATATTGAAGTACTAAATAAAGATTTTCTATTCTATTTTGATTATTAACAAATCGTAATTGTCTATCGACTGATTAATTGAAAAAAATGACTGACCTTTCCAACCAAGAACACAACTATCCTATTTATAGAGGTTAGCTATTATTTACATAAAATGTCAATAATATTTAAAAATTTAAACAATCATTAATTTAAAGTGATCTATAATGCTGTTAAAATATATATTTAATTAAAATTATTTAATTTCTGCTTTTATTATCCTAATATTTTATCCAATAAGCAGAGGCTATAATATTTATTTATTCAATAATATTTAAAAATTTCAACAATGAATAATTTAAAGGGATGTATAGGGATAGGGTGGAGCAAAAAGGCCCTCAATTTATTAGCCTGTATGGGAAAAAGTTGCCTCCTATAAGTGTAATCATATATGTGGGAAATTTAAACTTCCTACGATGCAATCTTAAGGTGCCTCTTTGCCAACAAGAAAATTTGGCACTTTTTTTCAGATTTTTGCTTATAACTCGAAAACCATGAGTCCTACGGACAATTTTGCTCTTACTAAATTGAAAGAGCATAGAATTTCGCGTTGAATAACCTACTGAAAAGTTAAAATCAGTTTAGCCGTTTAGCCACAATCGATCGTCAAAGATAGGCAAATTTTACCAACTTTGCGTAAAAGTGAATTATCTATCTATCTACTCTTATTAAACGAGCAAAAATTGTATATATATTTATTTGTTTGTATATTTGTATCTTAGTGCTATTTTGAAAACTGCGCTACCGATTTTGATGAAACCAACTCTATATTAACAAGTTTTGAGGATGAGAAAACGATCTGGCTAGGTCTGGCTAGGTCCTCGACAAATTTAATCTTTTTTTTTTTTTTTTTTTGGCTTTTCGGCCATGGTAGCCATAAGCCATTTACGATACTATTTATTTTTATTTTTAAATTTGTCTCTACCTCGGGAGTCAGATTTTAGCCGGATGCCTCGAGCCGGATTCGAACTCGGGTCCTCTTGGTTAGCAAATTTAATCTTAAATGATCTTTTCTTAATTAAAGTAATTATTGATAGATGAAAATATCAATAAAAAAGTTTGTTTACATTTTTTTCAATTATCTTTTATTTATTAATTGGTTTTTTTAATTTTAAAATCTACTAATACTTTATAGCAAATATTAATATATTATATTAAAAATCGTTTTTTTTTAATTAACAGGTGGATTCATAACAAAACAGGTGTGTTTACAAATAAAGTGGTTGATGAAGTGACGTTTTTTTTATATAACTTGGAAATAAATCTTATTTAATTTTATGTTTTTATTTCAGATCCTATACGATTATTTTTTTTATTATTATAACAAGCTATAAATACAACAGCTCGGCAACTTTTTGCTTCAGTTAAAAGTTATATATTAATATTATTTTTAATTTAAAATTCTGATAAAAACTGGGTGCGTGGGGGGGCTGGGGGTGCAGTGGTGGGGGGCCAGGTGCGGGGTGGAAGTGGATGTGGGGGTGCAGTGGGGTCCTGGGAGGGGCGAAGTGCGGGGTTTTAGAAGGGGGTTCGGGGGGGTCCATATATACTATATATAGTTGTATTTTTATCAGAATTTTAAATTAAAAATAATATTAATATATAGCTTTTAACTGAAGTAAAAAGTTACCGTGCATCGCTCGGTGGCTCCAGGTACTTCTCATTATGTGATCACAAGAAATCACTTTTCGAATTTTGGTGCTGACCCCCATAATAGTTTCTAATTGGCTAAAAAATGAGATTGGCAAAGTTTCATCTTAATTGGACAACTGTAACCCGTGCCGCAATAAGGTCGGATCATAATCCTGTCTTGGAAAATGCTGGATATCTTCAAATATAAAAGTTTTAACAAAAAAGTGCTCAAGTAAAACTTCAAGCAAACAAAATTTCTTATAAAATGAGACAAGAATCAAGTTTCTAGGATGAGTGGTTTGGATTTTATGAATGAAAAACTGCAATTTTTTCAACCTCATTGCGGCACGGGTTACCGTTGTCCAATTAAGATTAATGGTTCCCAATCTCGTTTTTTAGCGAATTGGTAACAATTCTGGGGGGTCAGCGCCGCAAAAATGGGAAGAGATGTTTCTTATGACCATCTAATGAGCATAATTCTCTTTGGTATAAATTGCCTAATTTGACGATCGATTGTGGCTTAACGGCTGAAGCAATTTTAACTTATAAGTAGATTATTCGACGCGTTCATTTTGATAAGAGTAAAATTCTCTGTAGGACACATGATTTTTGGGTTATAAGCAAAATATTAAAAAAGTCCACAATTTTCGTAGTTTTTAGTCCCTTAAAAATTAAGCACCAGCCAGAAACCGTCGAAAACTCATAAAACTCTTATTTGGAATGCTTAACATCGATTACAATTATTTCCAGCTTGTACATTGTGCATTTTTATTGACCAGCGCGGCATTTTTTCGGTGGTTTTCAGAGAGAAATCATCAGTCAGCGTCCAAAGTGCGTTCGGGACGAACCGCACACTTTAAGGGGCACCCTTTAAGATAGAATTTGATTTGGCTTAGATTTCCTATTATAAATAAGACTTTGTATTAGGCAACTGCCCGCATATGCCCGTTTCAAATTTTTGACTTTAGTTTTTTCACTCCACCCTAGTGTTCAAAATTTCATATATTTAATTTAATTAATAATAGTTCTATCTTATAGGGTGGTCCCGAATTCATGGTACAAACGTTAATGGTAGGTACAGGACATTGTAACAATGAGTTATTGTATATGTATGTATAGTGTAATAGTAATATAGTGTATAATGTATAGCAGTTATTTCCCCTGTTTACGCCTCACCGCGTCACTTGCGACTATACATTCCTATACAATAACTCATTGTTACAATGTCCTGTACCTACCATTAACGTTTGTACCATGAATTCGGGACCACCCTGTATACATACAAAATAATTGTAATTATTTAGCTGCTTAATTTGGACCTTTATATTTTCAGCCATAAACATAAAAAGAAAACTTAATAAAATACCTTTCTTCAATTGCCTTAATATTTGATAAATTTTCTTAAACGTTGATTATTATATATTAATAAGTTGTTGTAGGGAAATAAGGACAATATAGCTTATGCAAGTAATTTTTATTTTATTCTTCTCTCTTATTTGGAATGCTTAACGTCGATTAAAATTATTTCCAGCTTGTTTAATGTGCATTTTTATTGACCAGCGCGTCATTTTTTCGGTGGTTTTCAGAGAGAAATCATCAGTCAGCGTCCAAAGTGCATTCACGACGAGCCACACACTTGAAGAGGCACCTTTTAAGATAGAATTTGATTTAGCTTAGATTTCATATTATAAATAAGACTTTGTTTGTATTAGGCAACTTTTCCGCATACGCCCGTTTCAAATTTTTTATTTTTATTTTTTTCACTCCACCCAATATATTTACTTTATATTAATATACCTGTTTTTTTTTATTAACTTTTTATAATATTCTCATCTTTTTCAGGTCCACTTTTTATGTGCTATTATTGTAAAACTATGTTTATTAGCGAAGAATTTCTAAACAAGCATCAAAAGAAATGTATAGAGATGAAATTCAACTTAATGTTAAAAACAAAGTTACAATTGAGAAATATATTAAATGAACGTGAGTTTATTAATTTATTATAGCATCCGGCAACTTATTTTTATTTTTTAATTACATTTTAAAATTATACTTTAAAATACCTTATTATTTAGTTTGTTTAATATAAACGATCTAATATTTGTAAGAATTTTATGGAAAATTGATGGAAAGGCAGCCCAAGGATAATAAAAGAATAATGTCATGTTTTGGAGGATCTTCATTCTCTCCTTCAGAGTTTAAGGAGGTTCTTTCGAGACAATCCACACAAAAAGTTTTAGCCTCGTAACCACTTTATAAATACTAAGGGAACTAAAATTTTAGGGTATTTTTTTTTACCTGACTGTCCACTCACACTTCGAAATCTCTATATGAATACACACATACTTGCGGATCGTTTCCAAGCCATTGTGCTTATATCCCCACCACTAAAAATAATCGCCCAAATAGGTTTGTTTTTTTTGTTTTTTATCAAAACTACGTGGTAAATAATTTCTAATTTTTTTTTTAATTTACTCCGAATATATTATTCTAACAAATATTAGTTTTTTATCAAGATGGGGAAAGTTCTTTCAATGAAAAAAAATAAAATAATGATCATTTTCCCACCCTTTCCCTATGTTAAAAATGTCATTTTTAATTGCAATTATTTCATGTTTGGTGTGGTAAGTCGTCTTCAAATTTTAACAGTATGTGTATTATGCTTTTAATGGCTTATATTCCAAGTTTCAAAAACTTCTTGAATTTTTGCATTTGTGAAAGAACTACCTTAAAAGGGTCAAAAAAGGAAACATATACGGTGACCATTTAAAACCCTGAAGAAGGTGGGAAGATTCTCCGAAACATTGGTTTTTAAAAGGAGAAAATGACGTTAGAATAAATTATTTTATTCGAATTTTTTTTTTTCATTATCCTTGGGTTGCCTTTCTATCAATTCTCCATTGAATTCTACCAGTCCCTCTACAAAAGAAAATACTTATAATATATGCAGAGGCAGAGGCCTAGCCATGGGGGGGGGGGGGAATCAGAACCCCCTCCAAGGGCAGGGTTCATGAGATGAGTAACGGCAACGACAAACCGTTTCTAATGGCAAACTAACCGTATTAAATATATTTCATATGTATAATTAAGAATTATGTTCTTTTTTTAATTTCTTGAAGTACCTTTTTAGTCCAGTTAAATTGTTTTCTCAAGGGCCCCTCGCGGGAATGTTTTGGGTTAGTTTTGATTTCTTGATCCGATATAATTGATGAATCCGAATCTGAGGTTTGCTAACAAAATTTCGTGACGCATCATTGTCAAAAATGCAAAAAAAGCTAAAAAATCTCGTTTTTTAGCGGTTTTTTGTCTATAACTCGAAAACTATCAATTTTTCTTAAATAGCCTTCTTTTTCAAAATGAAAGTTCTATAAATTTCCTACAAATTACATCATTTAGGTTTTTTCTCCGGCCAGCTTTTTCCATGACAAGAAATGATCCATTTTTTCAAAAAATCGCAGTTTTTCCTACATAAAATGAAAACCACTAATCCTAGAAACTTGAAATTCTCTAGGAAATTTTATTGACTTGAACGTTTACTTGGACCACTTTTTTGATAAAACTCTTAGATTTATAGATATCTATGGCAGGATATGATCCGAATCCTCAAAAGTGTCATGGAAAATGCTGGATATCTATAAATCTAAGAGTTTTATCAAAAAAGTAGTCCAAGTAAACGTTCAAGTCAACAAAATGTCCTAGAGAATGAGACAGAAATCAAGTTTCTAGGATCAGTGGTTTTCATTTTATGAAGGAAAAACTTTACAAAAAATTAGTTTTTCAAAACTTCAACCTCATTGCGGCACTGGTTACCATTATCCAATTAAGATGAAACTTTGTTTTAATTGTAGCAAATTTAATCTAGTTTAAAAATATATAGAGTGGTCTTTGTCGGAAACGTGCTCTTTCATGGTCAAAATGGGAAAAAAATCGAAAAAAATTGCGAGTTTTTGGGATTTGCGGAAACAGAAAAAATTCGCCAATTTTCAACTAGCGCTTGAGCCCGAACGGTTGATCGGAGAAAAACCTTATATGATGAAATTTGTAGCAAATTTTATGAAATTTTATTTCGAATAGGAAGGTTATTTAAGAAAAGTTGATAGTTTTCGAGTTATAAGCATAAAACCGCCAAAAAAATGAGAATTTTTACCTTTTTTTTAGCATTTTTGACAATATTCCGTCTCGAAATTTTGTTAGCAAAACTCAGATTTGGATTCATTACACCCATAAATAAACATAAATGGTCGAAGAAATTACAACTAACCCAAAACTTTCCGTGTAAAAACACAATTTAACTGGTTTATTAGTTTTAATAAAAAAAAATTCCCACTAAATATTTTGCTTTGCGGATTGACCTCCCATGAAAATTTTCTGTTTACTCCACTGAATATATATGTATGATTTTTAACCAACTTCAAAAAAGGAGGAGGTTCTCTATTCGACTGAATTTTTTTTTTTTTTTTTTTGTGCCTATGTTACCTCATATCTCCGCCAATTGTCAACCGATTTTGAAATTTTTTTTTGCATTGGGTCCAGTCTATCTTCCGATTGGTCCCATTTTTTTTCATAGGTATTAGACCTTTTTTATTAGGTTTGTTTAGACCTAACCTCTTTGTTTATGAACCGATTTCGATGGTTCTTTTTTTATCCGAAAGGGGGTGTCTTAGGGATGGTGTCATATTAATTTGGTCAAGTTCTGATGATATGATCACTATTAATAACATCACTAAAAAGAGAAAAATAAAAATAATTTTTAAGAAAAAATAAAAACCGACTTCAAAAAATTAAATGCAACAAATAAAATACACTAAAAGGTATAAAATAATTATTATCTTATTTAGTTACAACTAAACGACGAAATATTAACATGAAATTACTTTTTGAAGTTGGTGCCAAACATATACATTTTATGAATCGCACTCGACGGATCTTACTTAGTACGTTTGGCGGGTACGCTCGCTTATAGGTATAGTTTGTTTGGCACCGACTTCAATAAGTAATTTCATGTTAATATTTCGTCGTTTAGTTGTAACTAAATAAGATAATAATTATTTTATACCTTTTAGTGTATTTTATTTGTTGCATTTAATTTTTTAAAGTCGGTTTTTATTTTTTTCTTAAAAATTATTTTTTTAAAAATATTTTAAGCCACTATGGGTATTAATCAGTGTTTATATCTTAAATAGATATTTTTAACAAAACAAGTATAAAAAATTTGTCTCTTTTTGATATTTCCCACATTCATAGAGTATACAATTCTAAGCTAAGGCGCACACTGAGAGCTGCGTCACGCAAGCAGCGCAGCGCAGGGAAAAAACACTGCGTCGCACAGTGTACGCGCACATTGAGAAGCAATTTCGGGCAGCAGGTCAACGAAAGCACAGAAGTAAAATGATCACCTTACGCAAAACATTTATTTTGTAAAAAAAAATAAAAAACACTAGGTGAGAAGCCCCCCTTCGGCGGGCGTCTCCGCTAGCCAGGATGCTACGCCCCCACCCCCGCACCCCAACGATATTCCACCTCCGCATTAACCCAGCATCCCACTACGCACCCTTCACCCCCACCCCGGACCCCATGCATTCCACCCCCGCATCCAGTTTTTGCATTTCTAGCCTTCTAGTGGCTCACAGATTATGTATACAAAATTTTGTTGAGTTTGCTCCAAGGGCAAGAATTTACATTTTTTGACCCCCCCCCCCCCACCCATTTTGGGTGGTTAGTTTTTGTCTTTTTAGACTTCTGGGGGTCCACAGAATATATATACAAAATTGAGTTGAGTTTGCTCCAAGGGCAAGAATTTTCATTTTTTGACCCCCCCCCCCCCCATTTTGGGCGGCTAGTTTTTGCTATTGTGTTTTTTATTTATACCTCTTCAAAATGTGGTAGATTTTTAATCCCTACCCTGTATAATGAAAATAAAATAAAAAAAAATAAAATATTAAAATTTCATATAAATTTTATTAAACCAATTATTTTACATGAATTTATGCATACATTGTTTTTGAGCTTCGATTCCGGAGATTACTTCTCCATCATCGAGTGTCCTTGATCATCTTTTAGTCCTTGTTTTTAATAAGAGGAAAAAACTAATTAAAGAAAAAAACCTCTTTTCTGATAATTATTCCAATTCCATATTTCTCCCCATCGAATTCTTCCATTAAAATTTCATAAATTTATTAAACCAATTATTTTACATTAATTAATGTATACATTGTATTTTTGCTTCGATTCCGGAGATAACTTCTCCACCATCGAGTGTCCTTATTCATCTTTAGTCCTTGTTTTTAATAAGAGGAAAAATCCAATTAGATAAAAAAACCTCTTTTCCGATAATTATTTCAATTCCATTATTCCCCAATCAAGTCGATTGGTTTTCCATTCATCCTCCTCAATCCATCCGATTCATTTCCCTCCGTCATTAAAATTTCATATTTTTTTTTTTATTAAAATTTCATAATTTGAATAGATACCTATATAATAATATTTGTTGTAAAGTATTTGTGGGTTTTAAAATAAAAAACCAATTAAAAAATTATGCGTGAAGCAGTTTCTGTGGCGTCTCCACAAGTGGACTCCACAGAAACCTTGCTTCGGCGGGCTTCTCAGCTAGTGTTTTATATTTTTTTACAAAATAAATTTTCGCGTAAGGCGGTCATTTTACTTTAGTGCTTGCGTCGACCTGCTGTGCGACGCAGTGTTTTTCCTGCGCTGCGCTGCGTCGCCTGCGTGGTGCAGCTCAGTGTGCGCCTTAGCTAAGACTGGTTTTATGCAGCTAAACGCTTTTATATTTTTAATATTTGCAAAATAATTTTTTTTTTAGAGATATACAATCATACAAACAACGAAACTTCGGATGATTATTTCTGTGATGAGTGTTTTTCTGGTTTTTTAAATTTATCTGAATACAAACGTCATATGAGTGTCAGCCATCCAGAGAAGAAGTTCTTTCAATGTGACCAGTGTGTTCAAAAGTACAGTGATAAAAAAAAATTGCAACAACATATTGACATGACTCATCGGAATGACAAACGTTTGAATTGTGAATTAAGATCGAAAACGTTTAAGAAAAAATCATTATTAATCTGTCATCATTGTGATAAGCGATTCTCCTATAAGGCCTGTCTCAAAAAGCACTTCTGCATTGGAGATCTTTATGGGTGTGATCAGTGTGATAAGAGATTCTCCCAAAAGGCCTTTCTCAATACCCATTTGCGAACTCATTCTCAAGAGAAGCCTTTCGCTTGTGATCAGTGCGATAAGATATTCTCATGTAAAAGCAACCTCACCAGTCATTTGGTGTTTCATTATGGAAAAAAGATTTTCTGCTGTGATCATTGCGATAAGAAATTCTCGCGCAAGACCAATCTCATAGATCATTTAATGGCTCATTCTGGTGAAAAGCCTTACGCGTGTGATAATTGTGATAAGAGATTCGCTCGTAAAAACAATCTCAGAGTACACATGCTGGCTAATTGTGAAGAAAAGCCTTTCGCATGTGATCAGTGTGATACGAGATTCTCATTTGAGAGCAGTCTCAAAACGCATTTGAGGAGTCATCCTGAGCAATTTTTCGGATGTGATTATTGCAATAAAAAGTTCTCCGAAAAGAACATTCTCGATTATCATTTGTTGACTCATTCGGGGGAAAATGCTTTTGTTTGTGATCATTGTGATATGAGATTCACACATTATCATAGTCTCAAAATACACTTGCGGACTCATTCCGGTAAGGTTTTCAGTTGTGATTATTGCAATGATAAATTCTCACGAAAGGTCATTCTCAATTATCATTTGCTGACTCATGTAAGAAAATAGGCTAGGATCATTGCAAAAATTATTTCTCAACAAGTCAAATTTAATTAAACATAACAATCGAATATCTTATGATCTCAAATTAGCAATAAGACTTGTTATATATTAAGAACGTTCCCTAATAAATCTATTTTCTTGTAATCCCTTTAAAACTTTAAATACACATATTTATAAGTGTTCTTTATACGTAGACATTTTTTTCAATAGTCCTTGCGGCACTAAATTTGTAAATATTGACCATTGAAATTTGCATATTTAACACGCGAACCCTATCCCGATTGATGTTAATATTTTGTAAAGAGTGAATTTCTGATTAAATTATGTTTATTAATAGATCAATTATTGTTGATTTTGTAGTTTCTAATTGGTTATTTAGAATGGGTTCTTTGCGGGCGATTGCTTTCTTAATTTCGGTGGATTCTAAAAAATCTAATTTGCGTCCTACTCCGCCACTATAATCCGTCAAATAATTCTTGTGTTTAATATGTTTCACTATAAACCAACACCTAAACGTTAATATTAATTATGATGAAATAATTGGTAATTTTGCTGAATTAAAGACTAGAAGTTGCTATTGAAGACATATGTATGGAGCATAGCCATGTACGGGTGTGAAACCTGGACAATTAGAAAAGCGGAGAGAAAGAGATTAGAGACTTTCGAAATGTGGTGCTACAGAAGAATGATGAATATCAAATGGATGGATAAAATTACAAATGAAGAAGTTCTTGGAAGAATCGGAGAAAGAAGAACCTTGTGGAAGAGTCTGAAGAAGAGAAGAGGTCAGATGATGGGGCAGACACTGAGACATGGGGGACTGCTTAGGGATATATTGGAGGGGGAGGTGGGAAAGAAAAGGGGAAGGGGAAGACCCAGATTAGAATATTTCAACCAAATAATTGAGAATGCCAGACATTTAGAGAGGTCAAACAGCTGGCGGGGGACAGAGTCGAGTGGAGACGGATTGTTGCATCAAACCAGTCTTAGGACTGTATACTCGATGATGATGATAAAGACTAGAAAACATAATTTTAAAAAAAGTTTATTCATATTTTTACCGGGTGAGTTTTTTTTATCTTGAGACAGTCTTATAGGTAACTCAAAAACAGTGCATTATATGAAAAAAAGTTTCAAATAAAAGTTTATTTATATGGAGGGGGAAACTAAACTACGCTATTTCTTGACGATCTAGAACAAGCTTTCAAGGGTATTTCAAGGTCAACTTCTGTTTTTTAAATGGAAACCTATATATTTGTTTATATATTCTGAATCTAAGAAAAAAATTGAACAACTTTTATTAAAACTATTTTTTTATTCGACATCAAATAAACAAAATATTAAATCAATTAGATCTCAGAAAAAAACCCTAATAATTATTTTTAACAATTATTCAGCTTAATTATTAAATAATAGTGATTAAATAATTAATTATTAAATAAATATTTATTAAATCGAAAAGTCCCAACAATGAAATTAAGTGTTTTTAATATTAAAACTTCGTTATATACAGATTTAAGAGATTATTTTCTCCTTAATAAAACTATTTAAAATCCTTGAGCTTAAAAAAGTTTATTTCTCGTGACAATCCAGTAGTTAGTTATATTGTATTAGCATAATAAAAATGGATCATTTTTTGTTGAAGACAGAATTAAAATGGTCATAATTTATGGTGAATGTGGAAGAAGTGTTATATGGGGCTGCCATTGAAATGGATGCCGAGCATTTCCTGACAGGGATACACCCTCACGAGCTTCATTTTATTGTGTTGTAAATCTGTTAAAAAAACATCAAGAAATGTAAAGGGTACGAAGAAACTGAAACATGCCAAAATATCGAAATTGGAACTGGAATTCAATCAGAAAACTTGCTATAACACTATGGAATATCACAGAACAGTGTCGGAAAATGATTAAATTATTTACTTAATAATTAAATATTTGATCATTATAATATGATAATTAAGTTGAATAATTGTTAAAAATAATTATTAGGTTTTTTCTGAGATCTAATTGATTTAATATTTTGTTTATTTGATGTCGAATAAAAAAATACTACTACTAATAAATACTACTACTACTAATAAAAACTACTATGCTCCTCCTCAATCAGCTTAGCAAACAGGAAGTTGCTATTGAAGACATATGTATGGAGCATAGCCATGTACGGGTGTGAAACCTGGACAATTAGAGAAGCGGAGAGAAAGAGATTAGAGGCTTTCGAAATGTGGTGCTACAGAAGAATAATGAATATCAAATGGATGGATAAAATTACAAATGAAGAAGTTGGATAATTGAGGGATTGATTGAATGATACCAATCGACTTGATTGGGGAATAATGGAATTGAAATAATTATCGGAAAAGAGGTTTTTTTAACTAATTAGATTTTTCCTCTTATTAAAAACAAGGACTAAAGATGAATAAGGACACTCGATGGTGGAGAAGTAATCTCCGGAATCGAAGCAAAAAATACAATGTATACATTAATTAATGTAAAATAATTGGTTTAATAAAATTTATAAAAAAAGAAAAAAAAATGAAGTAGTTCTTGGAAGAATCGGAGAAAGAAGAACCTTGTGGAAGAGTCTGAAGAAGAGAAGAGGTCAGATGATGGGGCACACACTGAGACATGGGGGACTGCTTAGGGATATCTTGGAGGGGGAGGTGGGAAAGAAAAGGGGAAGGGGAAGACCCAGATTAGAATATTTCAACCAAATAATTGAGAATGCCAGACATTTAGAGAGGTCAAACAGCTGGCGGGGGACAGAGTCGAGTGGAGACGGATTGTTGCATCAAACCAGTCTTAGGACTGTATACTCAATGATGATGATGATGAAAAAAATAGTTTTAATAAAAGTTGTTCAGTTTTTTTCTTAGATTCAGAATATGTAAACAAATATATAGGTTTCCATTTAAAAAACAGAACTTGACCTTGAAATACCCTTGAAAGCTTGTTCTAGGTAAACAAACAATAACGTAGTTTAGTTTCCCCCTCCATATAAATAAACTTTTATTTGAAACTTTTTTTCATATAATGCATTGTTTTTGAGTTATAAGACTGTCTCAAGATAAAAAACTCACCCGGTATATAAATTTATATATCGAAATAACAAAAAAAAATGGACTTGCATCACTTTCAAAATAAACAGTCCAATTATTATTATAACTACATAAACTGAAAAGTTGTATAATTGAAATCAAATAAAAATGTATTGTTTAGTGAATTTCTTTTTGTCTCTCTACAACTACCTAGCTAACCTCCTTAGCAAACCTTTTATTTTTTAACCGACTTCAAAAAAGGAGGAGGTTCTCTGTTCGACTGAATTTTTTTTTTTTTTTTTTTTTTTTTGTGCCTATGTTACCTCATATCTCCGCCAATTGGCAACCGATTTTGAAAATTTCTTTTGCATTGGGCCCAGTCTAGCTTCCGATTGGTCCCATTTTTTTTTCGTTTTTTTTTCATAGGTATTAGACCTTTTTTATTAGGTTTGTTTAGACCTTTAATAACATCACTAAAAAGAGAAAAATAAAAATAATTTTTAAGAAAAAAATAAAAACCGACTTCAAAAAATTAAATGTAACAAATAAAATACACTAAAAGGTATAAAATAATTATTATCTTATTTAGTTACAACTAAACGACGAAATATTAACATGAAATTACTTTTTGAAGTCGGTACCAAACAAACTATACCTATAAGCGAGCGTACCCGCCAAACTTACTAAGGGCCGGTGGTATGTCGCAAAGTAAATGCTTTTCACCACTAACACAGGGTAGATGGTAAATGGAGGGACTGGGATGGCCAATCAGATGCCAGCACTGTAGTGTGTAGGGGTGAGCATAAGAGTTAGTCACAGCAACGCGTGGTCGGGTCAGCTATTATCTATATAAATTTTAACCATAAAAACGAGACGCTCCCCGCCAGGGGCTAGGTGACGCCTGGCTGAAGGCCCGGGCGTCAGCTAGTAGTGAATATAACCGAATAGTTAGCGTAATTAAAGACTAAATACCCACCTTTCAAAGTTTTCAGCAGGAGTGAAACACACAAACTTGGTTCAGC
Organism: Forficula auricularia; assembly: GCA_024734495.1. Classification (NCBI taxonomy): domain Eukaryota; kingdom Metazoa; phylum Arthropoda; class Insecta; order Dermaptera; family Forficulidae; genus Forficula; species Forficula auricularia. The sequence continues at coordinate 90,323 of JALMQS010000426.1, forward strand.
CATCAAATAGCCTTCTCTAAGCTCCTTTTACATGTTCATCATGGCTGACGGCCTGACGAGTTCTGGGAATTTCTATTTAAAGCTGACGCATCAGCGAGCGAGTTGCGTCGCGACTCGTCACAACACGTCACGTCACACACTCCTGATTAAAATAATTGATTAATTTTTTTGCACTCGTCAGCTGACGTGTTAACACGTATCGTCAGCGTAGTGTGAATGCGGCTTTACAACATTTTCAAAGAAATCGGCTCATATATAAAATGTTAACGGTCGAAAAAAAGAGAAGAATTGATGAAGCACGCTTCCCGTGTTCGTAGAGTGTTGAAGAAAACGGGGTTTCAACTACTCATTCACAAGAGTAGGGGAAGATAAAAAAAAATTACATTTTTATTCAATTATTCTCAATAAAATTTATTTACATTTAAATTTTTTTTCTTTTGAAAATATAACTTAGTATTTAAAAATAGACATATTATTTAAAAATAAATATATATGGCTGATTCTCAAAAAAAAAAAAAATCGAAAAATGACTTCGATAATTTTTTTTAATTATTATGGAATTTCTTTTATTAATTTGATAGTACCTGGGCTAATTGTCTAAAACGTTATAGTGGTCCCCAACTTTTTTGAGTTTAAAGGGGGCTGAGCGGGTCCATAATAGTTCTAAAAAAAATATGTTAAATGGTGAGAGACAACATGGAACATAAAGTTGTTCTTGTACAGGTTTAGTGAACCGTCGCTTAGAACACCTACACCAACAATTTGTATGAGGGAGGTGAGGGAATGACGGGAATGAGAAAACGAAACATTATTGCACAAAAGTAGAAAAAATAACCTTATAATTTCCCATGTGAATGTACGTACTTTATTAATACTAGAAACACCCACAAATATATGATAAATGATACATAAATAAGCGCTTAACTTTTTCGAACACGGTGTGAGGGAATGACGGCCCAAAATGTAAACTTGGAAAAAAATTATTTTTAATAGTTTTAACACTAAATCTTATCACTCATAGCCGAGTCTGGTATATTTTTAGAATATCAATATTGCTAACTTCTAAAAACTATAAGGCAGCGTTCACTATATAATTTGAAATTATGTTTTAATCCTACTTTTAGACAAGGGTGAGGGAATGATTCGTTTTTTAAGGACGAATTTAAAAATATATTTTTTAACTTTTCCGCTTTGTCGTGTTTAAACTAAATACACATTTATGTAGACCCAGTATTATTATATATGAAAAAATAATAAAATAGCAGACAGTTATAAGAAACTTTTCGAATTAGATCTTTGAATTTGGCGGTTGGGATACAGTGAGGGAATGATTTTTAGGGTATTTACTTGAACATATATTTTTTATTTATGATAAAAAAAGATAAATCTGTTTTATAATTTGGTAGGCCTAGGGATGTAGTTTCATAAAAATTCTTTGTTACGATAACTTAGAATTCCATTTCACAGGAATCAGCAAGGACATCAATTTCGATTTTTTTTTTTGAGAATCAGCCATATATTTATAAGCACCTCTAGCTCTTCTAGGTGGACTCGAAAACAAAATAAAAAACTTAATTTAAAATATATATACCAGTTGATGAAGGAGAGATGGCTGTCCAAAAATTTTTAAATAAAAAAAAGTGAGGAATTCAGACAGTAAAGGAGGCCTTTGTCGAAAATAAAAAACTCCTAATTATAGAAAACAGTTTCGGCTTTACTTAGATAATGCCATTTTCAGTTCTAATGAGAAGATTTGCAAACTCAATACATTGAGTTCAGACAGTTGTTAGGCCGCGTTCATACTGAGGCGATATAAGATAAGCGATATCTCGTAGGGAATATATCGCGACGATAGGTTCATGACAGCGGGTGATAAATCGGCGCGACATTTCGCTAAATGAATGAAAAGAATAGAATTGTCTTCTCTTCTTCCCGTCATCATGTTTACAGCTTGAAATATCGTACGCGATAAATCGCTCAAGCGGTACTTCGGGCGATATGTTGCGCAATCGCGCTGCTGTGAACATTTTTTATCGCCTCCCTTTAAATTTCAAGTATTCGTCTGTTCGTGTCGAGCATCGTACCATATATCGCTTATCTTATATCGCCTCAGTATGAAAGCGGCCTTAGTATTATCAAACACAAAATTATATCGTCGCCTTAGAGCAGTGTTTCTCAACCTGTGTGCCGCGGCACATCAGTGTGCCCCGAGAGATTGTCAAGTGTGCCCCGCGAAGATTTTTGACAAATAATTAAAATTTCATGTCTTTTGTAACTTTAACACTAGAACGCCCGGACTTTCAGATCCCCTAGAACGCCCGGATGCCGTCAATTTGACGACTTGCATTTTTCAACACTCAAACTAAATAAAATCATTCTGTTTCCTTTTATTTAATATTTTTTTTTATTTTTTCTAATAATAAATATAATTCTATTATCAATTTATATATTAAAAATACATATTAATATATTATATTTATTTTCCTCTCCTGTTTCAGCTCTGGAATCTCCTTCTGAATTATCCGGTTTAATATTTTTAAAATTTCTAATATTTCAGCTTCACTGAGACCTCGTGCCATTATAAATAATATTGAAATAAAAAAAAACAAATATACGAAAAAAACTCACGAGAAATTGAGAGAGAAATTTGTTGTTGATAATTCTAAGGGCGGAACAAAAATGAAATGGCAAGACTAGGGGCTCGACATATATATATGGATTTCAAAACAGTAGGTTCCCTCGAAATGTTGTAAAATAATAAAGTGAATCATCAAAAGATAAAAAAATTGACATAAAGAAACATAATTTTTTTATTTTACCCCAAGTTTTTCAAGGAAGATTGTAAATTAAAAAAAAAGGCAGAACAAAAAATAATCCGAGGGTCAAAAAGGATGGAAATGTTCCAAAAAAAGAATGGGAATTATTCGTACTTGAAAAATTAATTTAAAATATAAAAATTGGGGTAAAAAAGTGTTACCGTCAAATTGACGGCTTTTGGGCGTTCTTGGTAAATCCATAATTTTCTCCTAAATAAAAATTCATAGGGTGCTATTTTTTTTTATTAGAAAGCTATTCAAAAATGATTAAAAGTCAGCGAGTTTCAAAGTTCTAACTTAAATAGTAACGAAATGAAAGAGGAATGAAATGTGAAAACCGTCAAATTGACGGCTTCGGGCGTTCTAGTGTTAAAATAGCATTTGTAATTACTTCAACGGTTATTAAAAAAAATATTTTTAAATTTAGTTTATTTTATATTATTTTTTCCCTAATTGTAATTGTAGTTTATTCAAATTGGGGCTCTTTCTTAAAATCAAATGATTTGTGAAATAAGTAAGTGGGAGATAAATTTAAAAAACTTAATTTATCGATCGGAGAATTTACCACTGCTCGAAAGCCTCTAAAAACTTAGTAAATTGGATTGTATCTAACTTTCTGAGATTTTGCTCGTGATCCGGGCTTCTTTCCTTCTACTCTGCTCTTTTCACGATGGAGGAGCCCATACAGGCCTTTAGGGGATGGACCTTCTGGTGTATATCCTTCCACATCAATATCATTAAAAAAAAGTCTTTAAATTTCTTTAATGTGATTACATATAGAAGTAAAAATAAAAATTTTCAATTTAGTATAAAGATGTCTACATCCAATTCGGATTCATCGAACCTCAAATACCATTCTATGTAGTCAGAAAAAAGAAACTTACAAATGAAGCTTTTTTTTTGTATTTTTATATTCAGGTGTGCCGCAAATAATTCCAGATATTTTTAGTATGCCGCCAATCAAAAAAGGTTGAGAAACACTGCCTTAGAGAGTAAACCTGCTAACTCACAACAAGGAAATTTTACAGGACAGAGAAAAAACAAACAAAATTTAATATTGTTGTTATGGAAACAAACTATTTTTTAGATTTTTACTTTCACATTTATATTCTATAGAATACAATGGGGAAGTATTGCGATGGCCAGTCTGGTTTTTTTACAACTTATAATCGTAATTTTAAGTAGCCGTTTTACTTGGACGATCTCTTTTTCTTTCGAATGGTATTAATATATCATATATGATAAACAATGGAGTTAGCAGGTTTACACTCTAAGCCGACGATATATAACATAAAATGGATACATAGGGTAAAACCTTAGAATTCACCTTGTGCCGGGTGGGATGGCCAATCAGATGACAGGCACTTTCATCTGATTGGCCATCCCACCAGACACAAAGGTGAATTCTAAGGTTTCACCCTTTGTCAACGTTCTAAAAAGAGTTTACCATACAACTGGCCCTTAGTATGCTCGCTACCGAGAGGTGAACCGCGATTGGAATTAGGTGTACACCGTCTTTGGAATTATTTGGAATTACTTTGGAATTCATTAGATAATTTATTGTCATCTATTGTCTTCCACTTGGAAATAAAAGTGGTAGTACACGATTTTAGGTCGCGGTTCACCCCTCGCTCGCTACTTAATATGGCAAAGTCTCAAAAGCTTTACTTCACATCTAGTAAACAAAAAAAAAAATCAGAAACACCTCAAAAATCCTTCCAACCATTATTTTGTAAATTTTACTGTAGTTTGGCCAAGTCACAACAGGATCCGTCGGCACTCCAATACACATTGAAATTTAAGAGTTTGTAAAATTTAATTTTCTGGTTTATATTCAGAGTGAATATTTGAAGACAAACTGTTGAATTCCACGAATAATAAAATCACAGCGACTGTGACGCTTTTAAGAACGCTTGGGCCATAGAGTAATATAGAGTGGAAGGCTCCATAAGGAGCCAATAGCTTTATTCGTTTGATGCCTTGGGCGCCCTTGTGTCAGCCTCAAGTCACCAAGGCATATTCGTTTAGGAAAACGAAGGGGGGAGAATAGGGAAACGAATAGGGCTGGGGCACACCAAGTCGGCTGGTATTCCTAAACGAATATGGGTTAGTGACTTGAGGCTGACATAAGTATGCCCAAGGCATCCAAAACGAATAAAGCTAGTGTATTTTAGCGTATACGAGCTACAGAGCACTCTGGCGGTTCGGAATGGGCAATAAAATGGCGGGAACCGCTCTCTTTAGCTCTATAATTAAATTATTAAAGAATAAAATAATAAAAAATCAAAGAAATAAATTACTAGTTAATTTTATATAGGGTACTTACATTTCAGGATTTTTAAGTCGTTTAAAAAAATGTTTAGCACAAGGCCTGTATGAATCTTTTATCTATGACAAAAGCTTTGAATGTCCTATGACTATGATCTTTGAATAGCTCTTAAGTACTAAGAATAATGTTCTCCGAGCCGCTAGAGAGCACTTTTTGATATTCGGTAGCCTTCCACTCTATATTACTCTATAGCTTGGCCCTTCGAGGGTTCATGTTCTCGCGAAATGGCCATTGGTGGATTTTATTCTATTTCCTCGCAAACAGAAATACTGACATCGAAATGTTTTCTTTGTGAAAAAGAGGAACATCGAAACATGCTGTTTATTCGTTAAAATAAATGAATCTGGCAAAACTTGTACTTCTATATATTTCCGCAGATCAGACGAGGAATAAATTTTGGTCAAATTTTTATAGTTTTAGCATATATCTGTTCTATAAGACGACTTAATAATGTCCTATGAATTTAGTTTAGATCAGAGATCATCATCTGGATCATAATACAGTATTACGGAATTAAGGTAAGCGTACCGGTAGTAGACCACTGTACCAGTAGTTGACCATTTAAATGATTTTACGCTACTATATTCTTAATCATAAGTTTCCTGTATTTGATTCAATCGCGAATCGAATGCAGATGATTTTTGTCAAATATTAAGTGAAAATAATATTCGAATTTATATATTTCTAACTTGAAATAGTGAAGTTAATTTTCTCATTGATATATCAAAGAATAATTAACACATTAACGAGAATTATTTTTGATCGCGCTTTTTTAAACAAGATATATATATCGCGAGACCACTGCCGGTTGAAGCTATTGAGTCTCGCTGAGTCTTAAGTCTGGACCAAGAGAGAATGAAAAAGATGTGATCCATTTGGCTATAATCCAGCATCATTTCGCGATTATAGCCAAATGGATCACATCTTTTTCATTCTCTCTTGGTCCAGACTTAAGACTCAGCACACTCCAATAGCTTCAACCAGCAGTAGTATCGCGATATACTACTGTGGGCAATAAATAGTAAGACTTTTTAATTTAAATTTCGCGCGGAAACCCATTCGTCGAAATATATTTTTTCTAGGTTGGTATGACTGTCAGTGACATCTGTGCCAAATGTCACATCAAAATAATCATTGGTGTTTAGTATACGCTTGTCTTTCTGAAGTACAAAAAGTGCATTCGGCGATTTTTACAATGAGTGAAATTATTCAACAAAGAAGTTCCATTAAATTTTGTGTGCGGAATCAAATTTCTGGGGCCGAAACGTTCAGAATGTTGCAAAAAGGCCTTCGGTGATAATTGTATGTCACGAGCAAGTGTTTTTGATTGGTACAAACTGTTCAAAGAGGGTCGAGAACGCGTTGACGACGAACAAGTCAAAAATCAAGGTCCTGTTGACAGTTTTCTTCGATTATCGAGGTGTGGTGCACTCCGAATTCCTTCCGACTGGCCAAACTGTCAACAAGGAATACTATTTGAGTGTTATGCGTCGTTTGCGCGAAGCTATTCGTAAAAAGAGGCCGGAATTATGGACAACTCTTGGTTTTTGCACCATGATAATGCACCTTCGCATACTGGATTGATTATTCGTGAGTTTTTCGCCAAAAATTCAATCAATATCGTTCCACAACCACCGTATTCGCCTGATTTAGCTCCTTGTGACTTCTGGCTGTTCAGCAAACTCAAACGACCGCTCCGGGGAAACCGTTTTGAGTCAAGTGAAGATATTAAACGCGAATCGCTACACGCATTGAAGGCTATTCCGGAAATTGGCTTTAACAACTGTTTCGAGGATTGGAAAAAACGTTGGCGCAAGTGTATTGAGGCCGGGGGGGATTACTTTGAGGGGGACGAAATAGATTTGGAAGAATAAATAAAGAATTTTAAAATTAAGAACAAAGTCTTACTATTTATTGCTCACAGTAGTATATCTTGTTTAAAAAGTGCGATCAAAAACAATTCTCGTTTATGTGTTAATTATTCTTTGATATATTAATGAGAAAATTAACTACTATATTCTATTTATGAATGGATCGTTTCCAAGCCATTGATATTTTATCCCCTCCACTAAAAATAATCGCCCAAATATGTTTATTTTTTTTATTTTTTATCAAAACTACATGGTGAATTTTTTCAATTTTTTTTTAAGTTACTCCGAATATATTATTCTAACAAATATTAGTTTTCCATCAAGATGGTGAAAGTCCTTCAATGAAAAAAAATAATTATCATTTTCCCACCCTTTCCCATTCTACCGTATGTAAAAAATGTCATTTTTAATTGCAATTATTTCATGTTTGGTGTGGTAAATCGTCTTCAAATTTTAACAGTATGTGTATTATGCTTTTAATGACTTATATTCCAAGTTTCGAAGACTTCTTGAATTTTTGCATTTGTGAAAGAACTACCTTAAATAAATATTCTGCGTATAAATTAAATTAAATTAGCAAACGAAGAAAAGATTTTTAGATTATAGACAAAAGGATCAGCCGGGATTCGAACCCGGCTGATCCTTCGCATGTGCGCTGCCACTGATCCCCTTTTTATTTATTTTTTTTTTTTTATAATGTCTTTTTTATTGAGCAAATTTGATACAATATATATACAGTTTGATCCCAAGACATGTGGGATTTAAGTTTACAGAGTGGAAAAAAATCGTACATTGCCCTGCAAAGGGCATTCGCCGATATGGCTTATCTTAAATTTATTTATACAGTAATCATTTGGGAAATTTTAGCCTATTGATTATTAGATAGAGTATCGGGTTTTTTTTTTGTTATTTTTATCTGGGAAAATGCTCAGGGAAAACCCAGACAACACTGATCCCCGAACCCAAGCTGATACTTAATGTCTATATGAATTTGGAATTTCATTTTTATTTAATCTTTTAATCTCTTCCTCGTTCATATTTGCAGCTCTGTAGTGGCCGGACTATTATTAAACTATATTCAAACGCCGGTGGCCAAGAGGATAATAGCTAAGGGTCTTATAAAGGCATCGCAGGGCACATGCGAAGATCCCGGGTTCGAATCCCGGCTGATCCTTTTGTCTATAATATAAAAATCTTTTCTTCGTTCGCTAATTTAATTTAATTTATAATTGTCTTTCGACGCGGCCTCGTTGTGATTGCGCCCCGGGGTAAAGAAAAAATTATTTTCGACCTTTGGGTTTGTGATCGATTGGGAGGCGTTTGAATATAATTCTGTGTATATTTTGAATTTTAAGTAAGTACTTTGAAAATACATTTATGGTAATTTTTGAGTAAAGAATTTATGCTTACAACAATATAATAGCTTCAAGTAACTTATTATCTTATCTTCGGAAATATACAGTACATTAACTCAAGATTTTTTTACTTGATTATGGAAACAAAATTTTTGGTTGAGTATGGGTCCAAGGGTCTAGATTTTCACTTTTTTAACCCCCACCCCCTCCCCAATTTTGGCCCCAGAATTGATAATCTTTTCGTCATTATAAGTTCATTTTGCTTGTTTTTTTAGTTTGAAAATATTATGGTTTTAATTTTTAACCCCCCCCCTTAATTTTTGGTTCGATTTCAACCGAGGGGTGAACCACGACCTAATATGCTGTACACCTACTTACACTTGTACTGTAGTCCCAAATATTTCCAAGAACTTCTAAAGAGATGTACACCTACTTCCAATCGCGGATCACCCCTCGATTTCAACCAAAATCCAATCACCTCAACATGTAAGATTTCGTTTTGATATTCACAGCTAGAGCGCGTCCAGACGTAACAAACATTTTGACAAAACAGTTAATATCCCGAAAAATATAATTTTTTCGATGTTCACTTATTAGGGCTTTTTTGTAGACCGAAATGCCATGGTTTTGTTGAATTTTTTTAATCAAAATAGTTTCAGCCGTTTTTGAGATATTTCGAAAAGACGAAACAAAAAAAAAAAAAAATAAAAACACTTTTTTATGCACAATTACAATACATAACCATAGCCTGTATGGTAAAGTAAAAATCTTGTTTAGATTTGTACAAGTTTCTTTGGGCCAGTTGTATGTCGGTTGGTAAACTCTTTTTAAACGTTGACAAAGGGTAAAACCTTAAATTTCACCTTGTGCCGGGTGGGATGACCAATCAAATGAAAGTGCACTTTACATACAACTGACCCTTAATGAAACACGATTGAAAAAAAAAAGAAATAGTTAATATATGGGAAATAAAATAGTATAATATATATATTTTTAACGTTTAGAGAAACTGAACAGAATTAATGAATTATTAAATTGATAAAATAATAAAAAAATAAATAAATAATAATTTAAAATAAAAAGGAGATTTAGAACTCCAGCTATGAATAAATATTTTTTGAATTTAGTTACCAAAAATATATACTTAGCATCGATATATGTCTTTGAAATGATATTATTTTATTATTAATAAGAGTAGTAGTTATTTATTCTTTTTCCGGTCGTCCGCTCTTGGTCTGCCAAGACCTTTTTTAGGTCCACTGGGTTTATCTTTTGCACGGCTGTTTAATAACGGATGTAGTTCTGAAATGTGAACATTAAAAAAAAAATTGTTAAACATACTTTAATATGTTTTGCAAAAACATTTGTACGTTTTTATATGAATTTCATATTTAATGCTATTTATTTTAAATCAAAAATGAAATTTATATACCTAATCCTAATCAAATACCATAATATTGAAACAAAAATGTTAGTGGCTCTTTAAAAACTGGGAAATTTTGAAAATTGTAATTTTTGGCTCTTCCGTCTCAAAAGGTTGCCGACCCCTGCTCTAAGTGAAATATCTACTTGAATCAAACACTTCATGAAATAAGCTGACGTGTTCTGATGTGGCCATACACTTGACTTTACCATACAACCTGGCCCCTCACTTTTATTTAATATTTAATAAAATTATTTATAATCATGTAGGGGGGGGTTAGTTTTTGAATCTTTTAGGCTCCTGGGACCCACTGATTATGTATACAAAATTTGCTTGAGTTGGGTAAATGGCCAAGATTTTCATTTTTGACCCTCCGCCCCCCCCCCCCCCCATTTTGGGCGGTTAGATTTTGCATTTTTAGACTTCTGGGGACCCACTGATTATGTATACAAAATTTGGTTGAGTTGTTCAAACGACCTAGATTTTTAATTTTTAACCCCCCCCCCCTCGACCTCCCTTAATTTTGGGTCGATATGCACCAAAAATCTAATCAGCTCTTAATCTCAATGGACCCAAACTACGTGTGTAATTCGGTTTCAATATTCACTCTAGTTTTTGAGCTAGCCCGTACACAAATTTGGTAACGCACAGACTAACTAACAGACATTTTGACAAAACAGTTATTATCTCGTAAAATATAATTTTTTCGATGTTGCCTTATTAGAGCTTTTTTGTAGACCTAAATGCCATGGTTTCGCTCAATTTTTTAATCGAAATAGTTTCAGCCGTTTTTTAGATATTTTGAAAAAAAGAAGGAAAAAAAACACTTTTTTTCATGCACGATTACAATACTTGACCATACCCTGTATGTTAAAGTAAAATGGGTCATGGGCTCTTGGACTATATAAAACGTCAACACAAGAATAAAATTATGATTTACAAGCATCACATGCTTAAAGTAAATATTTGCATCAAGCTGAGTACAACCTCATTGATTTCTCCTTATGATTTTCTCTTACAAAATCTAACAAATCTACTCAAGAAATTTTTTTTCTTTTAATTCCATTCAAGCCTAAATGTCATTCCATTATAGTAAAATTAATTAAAAGTAGAGTAGTTTTGATAAAAAAATAAATTGGTATAAAACTTGTATAAATGAAAAATAAATACCATCAGATGGTGCGTTCGGTAGGTTAATATCGAAACAACGTGGTTTTTTAGTCGGCGGCGATGGGGTGTCGTTTTCTTTAGCCTTTTCTTCTTCTGGATTACCAGTACCGCATACATCTTCAGGATCATCTATTTCAGGGGCTATTGGTAAAAATTGTAAAATGTTTCCTTCGTCATTGTCTTCATCGGAACTGCAAAATGCAGCTACTGGTTCTACAGCAACAACATCCACCTAAAAAAACATAATCAAATAGATAAAATATTGAAGAATCGCAGATTCGTGGACAAATATGTTAACTATCAATTAATAATAAAAATAATAATATGTCTATTCAATATAATAAAAAGTACCTGGCCACCGAAAAGCTATATATTAATCCCCGGACCCCCCCCCCTCCACTTCACCCCCACATCCTGCACCCCTCCAACCTACATCCTTCACCACTGCACCCCCCACCGTCACCTCCACCCTCGCCCCCTCACCCAGTTTTTGCATTTCAAGCCTTACTAGTGGCCCACAGATTATATCTATATAGGTATATAAATAAATAACGTATAATCATTTTTTTTTAATTAAATAACAATTTTTGAGTTCATCAATTAAATTGCCAAATTCTAATATAGAAAAAATACGTTTGTGGGATTCAAAACTCGATTTTTAATCAATTAAATTGTCTAACTTTTAATATATATAATAATATTTGTAATGATCTATTAGTGGAATTTAAAATTAAAAAAACCAATTAATAATTAAAAGGAAATTAAATAAAAATGTAAATATACATTTTTATCTTTTACCTTTGCATTTCTAGTCTTTTAGTGACCCACAGATTATGTGTATTTAGGCATATAAATAAATACCGTATAATTATTTTTTAATTAAATAACAATTTGTCGAGTTTTATAATTAATTAAATTGTAAAATTTTAATATTTAATATTTGTGGGATTTAAAACTCGATTTTTAATCAATTAAATTGCCCAACTTTTAATATATAATAATAATCATATTGTGGGATTTAAAATTAAAAAACCAATTATTTATTAAAAGGAAATTGAATAAAAAATGTAAATTTACATTTTTATCGAGACAACCACCTGTGAATAATTATTTCAATTAACAAAAAACCCATCAAAAACAACTTAGCCGAATGTGAGACCGTGACAGATCGAATGTCCAACACAAAACCCTCCTAAGCAGTGAATTTCATCCAAATCGTTAGAGCCGTTTTCGAGAACCCGACTGGATATATATATATATACAAGATTTGCTCGTTTAATATAATATAATATAATAAGATAAGATAAGATAATTTAGTTACCTCTAAATCATCCTCCTGTTTCTCGGGGCCTAATTCCACTGATTTATCTTCATCGGATATGTCAAATTCCGATTCTCTTTCTTCATATTCCACATTTTCGTCTAATTCTTTAAAATCGGGCGCAAACGCTGACCAATTCTCAACTTGATTTTGAGCCCAAACAGACACCACCCCGCTAGATATAGATGCAATCATTGGACGAACCGGGTGCCACTGGAATTCAATAAAACAAACTGTTTTAAATATTATTTTGGAAATATTACATGCTATGTGTATATTGTTTTGTCCCTAACTGTATGTACCATACGAAATTTTATTTCTACTGTTTTCATATTGGAATCACCTCTTAAAAATTTTAACTTTTTGAGGTCTTCAAACATTAAAACTTTAATATTTTATAAGTAGGTTATAATGAAAGGCAGTCCATAAATTATTTAAATTTTATTCAATTTCCGACGTTTCGGAGACTTTTTCTCTCCTTCTTCAGGGCATTGAATAGTTATTGATGGGTGAGTATAACCCGGTTCCCATTTGTCTCTCCTTTCATTGATAGCAACAATATTACAATATTTTCCAACATTATACCATAAGTGTACTTGGTTAGCAAAGAAGAGACAAATGGGAACCGAACTCGACCATCAATAACTATTCAATACCATAAAGAAGAAGAAAAAACTCCGAAACGTCGGAAATAGAATAAAATTTAAATAATTTATGGACTGCCTTTCATTATAACTTACTTTTTCAATTACTAGTCCGTCTTTCTAAGAATATAAATAAAATTTAGTATTTTATTATTATTATAATTTTAAGCTCAAATATAGTGTAAGTCGAGTGGTGAACCGCGATTGGAATTAGGTGTACACGTCTTTGGAATTATTTTGGAATTCATTAGATAATGCCCTTCTATTGTCTTCTATTTGGAAATGAATGTGGAAGTGGAAGTAGATGTACATGATGTTGGGTAGCTGTTCACCCCTCGGTGTAAGTACAAAATATTCACACAATTTTTAAATCAACAACATAACTTTCTTATTATTCAATTTATTACAGTAAAAGTACACTGAATTAAAACTTTAATGTGATCAAATTCATTTTCGTAAAGAGTAATTAATGAGGTTGTCCTCTGATTGATGCAAATAAACATAAACAGATCATTAATTTTTTTGAGACTATAGTTTCGAAGGTTTGAGCTTCATCATCAGTCTTTTTAATTAGAAATATTTTATAATTTTTTTAATTAGAAATTTGTTATTTCTCATCAGATCAAATACAAGAATGGAAATAGAAAATTCGTTTACATGGCTAGCTTGCTATAACAACAAAGACTGATTTTAGAAAAAAATTATGTTGCAATTATCAATATTTGCAAAAAAGGAGCGGAGCAAAGAATAAAGTACAATTTTAAAAAATGAAGAGTTCTTTTTTGGACAGCATCCCTGGTTGAAAAGTCTCCGCAAGCCACTGATATTATTTATTTATATTTTTTGGAAAATTGATAGAAAGCGTAATGAAAAAATACAATTCCGATTAAAATAAATTTATTGGAAAGTCATTTTCATACTTTTAAAAATTGAAGTTTCGAAGGATCTTTCCTTCTTCAGGGTTTAAAAGGATCAACGAAGTATCCTGTATGTTTCCTTCGTGGACCCTTTTAAACCCTGAAGAAGGAAAGATCCTTCGAAACGTCAGTTTTAAGAGGATGAAAATGACTTGGTTGATGAAATCGGGTTCTAGAGCCTATGATCGACCTGTCCCAAATTTTATATAGGCGCCCTTCAAGATCTTATATGAGAATAAATATACCGTGAAATTGACACTGAGTTAAAATGAAAAAAAAATGTTTAAATTAACAATGGATAAAAGAATAAATTAAATATAATAAAGATGAATTGGTTTGCTTACTTGATATCTCAGAGTGATAATCTGTGAATTACAAACTATAAAAATAAATAATAATAATAATAATTACCACAACATCAAGTAGCATTTCTCCTTTAGTACCGTGCAATATTTTAACCAAATTGCCAACACTTTTCTCCCATACATAGAGGGCATGTTGTCTGGCCGAACCGGCGCATATGTATTCACCATCACCCGAAAAACAACATTTCTTCCACATTGTTCTAGAAAAAGAAATTTATTAAAACCATTTCTATTTTATAGATCTCTCTATAAAAATAAGAAAACTTGGCTAAAGTTCACAATAGAGCCCGTAACGTCACATGGCAAATGAGAATTATTAATTTGGCTCCCAAATTTTCACAGGTTCGGTTCTAGATCTCGGTTCGATTACATAAAAAAAAAAAAAATGCGTTCCCAAACAAATCAAATGAGCTGGTTTTTAAGGGCGTTGGTGTTGTGACGTCATGGGCTTTTATTTGATTACTTTTAACGAAAACTTCATGTCTTTGGCTTTAAATGAAAAAACAAACAATATATTAAAAAAAATAAATAAATAGAAAGTTCAAATTGCAGACGTAGACTAGAAATTTCTTATGAAAATACTAGGAAGTGTCATCTACTAAATCCCAGTTGTCTGGATAATTTTTATTATACATAAGAAGGATTGTGTTTACGACCTCGGGAATTGAACCCGAGTATCAAAAAGCAATTAGTTACAAATAGCTAGCTGGACGGTGGACTCCTCTCCGTCCATAATTTGTATTAATTTGAAAGTTTATAATAGAAAAATAAGAACAAGTTTTTATGTGTGACTTTTTTATTTATCAACCAACATTTCGTTGATTTTACCTTCTTCAATGGTAACGAAGATAAAGAGAAAATTTAGACCAGAGGTCGGGGAACTTTTTTATCTATTACCCCAAAATATTTTTCCATAGGTCGCTATTACCCCTACATGAAAAGAAAAAAAAAGCAAGGTAAATGTATCTTATCTTTTTATATTAAACGAGCAATTCTTGTATATATATATTTAGAATCGGTTTGTCGAAAAAGGGCTCTAAAGATTTGGATGAAATTCACGGGTTAGGCGGGTTTTTGTGTTGACAATTCGATCTATCAAAGTCTCATCTTCGGGTAAGTTGTTTTTGATGGGTTTTTTGTTAATTGAAATAATTATTCACAGGTGGTTGTTGGAATAAAAATGTATAATTACAATTGGATGTTGATGAAGGCAGTCCACGGTGGTTGTAAAAAATAGACAGGAAGTAATTATGATTTGAACTACTTTCATTGACTTTTTGTTACACTGAAGAAGGAGAGAATAAATCTCCGAAACGTCGGTTTAACAAATAAATGTAAAATAATAAAACCATTATAGTCTTATTTTTTACAACCACCGTGGACTGCCTTCATCAACATCCAATTGCATATTTATACCAGTCCGTCTCCTAAAGAAAAACGTTATCAATGTATAATTACAATTCTTTCAATTTATTTTTAATAAAATTAGTTGGTTTTTTATTTTAAATTGCACTAATAGATCATTACAAATGTTATTATATATTAGAATTTGCCAATTTGATTAAATAAAGGTATTTTTCTATTAAATAATTTAATAGAATATCAATTTTATTCTCTTAAAAAATCCGACGATTCGAAGGATCATACCTCCTTCTTCATGATTTAAAAGGGTCAAAATAAGGGAAGGGGTGTAAATTAGTCACGTCGGAAAATAAATATTTTAATCGTTCATATCTCGTCTTCGGAAAGTCGCAGAGCCTTGAAATTTGAAACTTAGGCTATTTAGAAGCAAAAAGTTACCGAGCATCGCTCGGGGCTCTAGGCATTTATTTATTATTTATTGAATCAATTGGAATTTACATGAAAACTCTCTATAAGTAAATAAAAATTGTAAACATTAACATAATTCAAACGCTTTTACGTTTTAGAAAAATGATGTTGTTTCATTTTCGCTAAAATAATCTTCAAACTTTTTGACATGAGCGCATTTTGAATACAATCCTCGGCATTCAGCCGATTTCTTGCCGGGTTTAACTGACTGCTTTTTAAAAAGAAAAAAATACACCAACACTCCTCATGACAAAAAATGCATAACTTATATTAATGTTTTTATGTTTTTTTTAACTTTTAAGATTTTGAATTCCTGGAAAAGCTATCAAACTAACAATACTATAATAGTTTATAAAATAAAAAAATTTACAAAATGTCCTTTTTACCCCATTTGGGGTAATTTACCCCGGTTCCCCGACCCCTGATTTAGACTAATGTGTGACTATTTGAAGCCTTGAAGAAGTCGGCAAAATCGACAAAACGTTGGCTGATAAATAAAAAAGTCACACATAAAAACTTGTCCTTATTTTTCTATTATAAACTTTCAAATTAAATATTTTAATATGAATATAACTGAATAATATTATTTAAAAAAACTTCTATCTATACATATATCCATAATATATAATATTTCAATACTATTCAAAGCCAACGTGTAGTAATAAAATGAACGCGTGTTGGCGTCGGCTAGATGTCTTTAAATGACAGCTGGGCAGGCCTGTGCTGGCCAGGGGGGATAGGGAGACTTGTCCCCCTGCGTCCTTTGCCTAATTGGGCTTTTTGCGCCCCTGTCCTAAAATAGTGAAAAAATCTAATAAACAAAAACAATTAAAATTTGTTTTAATGGAGTCAACAAAACCAAAATTAAATTATTTACTCGCGGAATGAATAATATTAATATCCTTATAGAAGAACATATTGGCATATTGAATATAGCTAGTTATTTTTATACAGGGTGGGGCAAAAGTAATCACCCGATGTTCTTTTGCTGTATTTTTTTTTTAATGATAAACTTTGATTCTGCTTGTGAAATTTGTTTATTTAATCCATTAGAATTTATTCCTTCAAGTCGAGAAAATGATATGGGCCACTTGGTCTGGTATGGCCACAAGTGGCCGCCGCCAGAGTTGATGACCATACGGGCCCGTTTTATGGCATTTTCCATCACTCTTGCCAGAACTTCGGGCGACAGGCTCTCGCATTCCTGGCGAATATTCTCCTTAAGGGCTTCAAGAGTCTGAGGCTTGTTGACGTAAACCCGCGACTTCAAAAAACCCCATAAAAAGAAGTCTGGAACGGTTAAATCGGGTGATCTGGCCGGCCAGTGCAAATCACCAAAACGAGAGATTAAGCGACCCGGAAATGCTTCCTTCAGAATATTGGTTGTAGCTCAAGCAGTGTGCGCCGTTGCACCGTCCTGTTGGAACCACATGTTCTCCAGTCCCAATTCATCCAATTGAGGAAGAAAAAATTCGGTAATCATGGCTCTGTAGGGGGCGCCGTCCACAGTCGTCGTTTGGCCCGCGACGTTCTCAAAGAAAAATGGCCCGATGACTCCTCCAGCGTAAACAGCACACCATGCAGTAACTTTGAGCGGGTGTAATGGCTCTTCGTGGGTGATACACGGATTTTCGGTGCCCCAGAAACGATTATTTTGTTTATTCACGTAACCGCTAAGATGGAAATGAGTCTCATCGCTCATGATAATTTTCGATGAAAAATCGTCCTCCTGGAATGGAAACAATTATTCCTCGTTCATGCGGAGTAAACCGATTCATGGCTTGTCGATTTGTATTCTGCGTTTGTTTACTTCACAAATGTCAAAAACGAATTGACATTTGGGCGCCATTTGCAAAAGTTATAGCGTTTTCCAATAGGGTGATTACTTTTGCCTCACCCTATATATATATAATTTTTGAAATAAAACAAGAAAAATGAAATATACTGTAAATTGAACATGTAATAAATAAATTGATGTGGCCATCCACATGACTTTATCATACATACACCTTGCCCCACTCTTATATTTAATATTTAATAAAATCATTTACAGATTTTTAATATTTAAAAAGTAATTTATATAAATTTATTTTTATCCCCCCATTTTGGGCGGTTATTTTTTGCATTTTTAGTTTTCTAGGGGCCTACAGATTATGTACCTATACAAAATTTGGTTGAGTTTAGTCCAGACTGGAAGACTATTTTATGTGAAATATCAGTTTTCTTCAATTATTGTTTGAAAATTTTTTAACACCCCCCCTCCCCTTCTCTTTTTGGTCACTATCAATTTCACATAGTGAGTCATATTCAAAAGGTCTTTGTGCATATGTGAAATTTCGTACAAATCGATTAAAGGGTCTAGAATATTGATAATTCTATTTTTGAAACCCCCCAATATCAGATCCAGAAAAATAACTCTCTTTTTTAATATAGGTTCATTTTATAGTACATTTCTTTTTCTTATATTCAGTTGTATGTATGATAAAGTCATGTGGATGGCCACATCAATTTATTTATTACATGTTTTTTTACAGTATATTTCATTTTTCTTGTTTTTTTTTAGTTTGAAAATCTTATAATTTTAATTCCCCCTCCCCTTAATTTTGGGTCTGATTTCAACCAAAATCTAATCAGTCTTAATCTCAATGCACCAAAACTACATGTGAAATTTCGTTTTGATATTCACACTAGTTTTTGAGCTACTATTGAGCGTAGGTACACAATATTTGGCAAGGTATTAACAAACTAACAGACATTTTGAAAAAACAATCAATACCTATGTATTTTTAAAAAATAAATATGTAGTAAAAATATGCTAAATTTTGAATATTTTTGAAGCCAGGTTAGTGTAAAAAGTGATTTCATGAGGTTAGATTTTCAAAAAATTTCCGGTGCCCCCTAGCGCCCCATCACCCTACTTTGTCCCAAGGGCGGATCCCCCCCCCTTACAGGCCCGTGCCTGGCGGGAGTGCAACACGTGCGTCGCACGCAGAGGCCAAAAAACGGCGGCCAAATCGACAGGGAATTTATAACAATTTTTTTTTTATTTTAATGAACTTAAAATATGAGATATGAATTTGTAAAAAAAAACATTTATTTTTTTAAAAAATTTTAAAATTGAAAATAAAGTTCTATGTGTGTGTGTGTGGGGGCGTCTCTGACCCCCCCCCCCCCACATAAAAAATTCCTGGATCCGCCCTTGCTTTGTCCCCCGCCCTTCAGAGCTACCCAGCACGGGCCTGTAGCCAGGTAGGCGTGAAATAGGCCTTAGATTTAGTAGACGACATTCTATGGTGCTTTCTTTATAAACAAATGTTTGTTTCAATTAATTCTAAATAATCATTATTTTGTAGAATGACCAAATCAATTATATTCATTTATTATACTAATAAAACTAACTTATTAACGAGATCTTGTAATTTTTGTAATGGTTCCGGTTCGCCTTCTTTTCCACATGTGAACACTTCTTTACTATCATAAACACGAATAACACGATCCGCTGTGTTGATTAAAAAGCAACTAAAAAAAGAAAAATAACACCAATTAAATCAACTTGTTCCATTTATATGCAAATGAAATAAATGTTCCAATGTTAACTTACTCGCCTCTTCGTGCAAATTCGATACTTTTTATTGCTGTCGCACTTGATGACGATTGGGTGACTTTAAACGACGCTTTGACTTCCAACGATTCAGAATGGAGAACAATAAGACGACCTTTCGCATTCCCTGCATAGATGTAATCACCTCGACGATTAAACGAAGCAACTATATTTACATCAGTCTGGAAGAAACAGAGTAAAAGAAAAGTTAAGCTGAGCTTAAATAAATCGATTTTCTTGCAATCCTTTTAAAACTTTAAACACACATATTTATAAGTGTCCTTTATAAGTAGAAATTTTTTCAATAGTCCTTGCGGCACTAAATTTGTAAATATTGTCCATTGAAATTTGCATATTTAACACACGAACCCTATCCCGATTGATGTTAAAGCGGCTGTTTCATTAAATAACAATCGTAATTTTTTTGAAATTATTTTGAAAAACTGAGAACCATTAACTGAAGATATAACAAATATTTTTATGTTAAAATAATTGTATCAAACGGTATTCGTTTTGTATGAAAAATGTTAAAAGTTAAGTACTACTATAGAATTTATGTTAAAATAACATAAAACAACCTCCCAAATAAATGTCCAAAGTTTTTTACACTCATTATGAATCACCCTGTATTTCGGTTAGACAGTATAAAAGGCATGAAATGTTATATTATAAATTATGTTGATTAATGTCCATTATGATTAGTAGATTAAAAATTCAGTTTATTGGACAAAGTTTTTTTTATTGAAGTTCTTCTTCAATTTTTGTACAACGTTTCGTCTCTCTCGAGACTTTTTCAAGTACTCAATTGGCTAGAACAACATTGGTTGAAATAAAGATAAAAATAACTGAGACATAGTAGAATTTTTTCTTTCTAGATTGATACCATAAAATAAATAAAAAACTTCCAACGATTCAGAATGGAGAACAATAAGACGACCTTTCGCATTCCCTGCATAGATGTAATCACCTCGACGATTAAACGAAGCAACTATATTTACATCAGTCTGGAAGAAACAGAGTAAAAGAAAAGTTAAGCTGAGCTTAAATAAATCGATTTTCTTGCAATCCTTTTAAAACTTTAAACACACATATTTATAAGTGTCCTTTATAAGTAGAAATTTTTTTCAATAGTCCTTGCGGCACTAAATTTGTAAATATTGTCCATTGAAATTTGCATATTTAACACACGAACCCTATCCCGATTGATGTTAAAGCGGCTGTTTCATTAAATAACAATCGTAATTTTTTTGAAATTATTTTGAAAAACTGAGAACCATTAACTGAAGATATAACAAATATTTTTATGTTAAAATAATTGTATCAAACGGTATTCGTTTTGTATGAAAAATGTTAAAAGTTAAGTACTACTATAGAATTTATGTTAAAATAACATAAAACAACCTCCCAAATAAATGTCCAAAGTTTTTTACACTCATTATGAATCACCCTGTATTTCGGTTAGACAGTATAAAAGGCATGAAATGTTATATTATAAATTATGTTGATTAATGTCCATTATGATTAGTAGATTAAAAATTCAGTTTATTGGACAAAGTTTTTTTTTATTGAAGTTCTTCTTCAATTTTTGTACAACGTTTCGTCTCTCTCGAGACTTTTTCAAGTACTCAATTGGCTAGAACAACATTGGTTGAAATAAAGATAAAAATAACTGAGACATAGTAGAATTTTTTCTTTCTAGATTGATACCATTTTATGGTATCAATCTAGAAAGAAAAAATTCTACTATAGTCTCAGTTATTTTTATCTTTATTTCAACCAATGTTGTTCTAGCCAATTGAGTACTTGAAAAAGTCTCGAGAGAGACGAAACGTTGTACAAAAATTGAAGAAGAACTTCAATAAAAAAACTTTTGTCCAATAAACTGAAGTTATATTATAAACTTACATCATCATCTAAAGGAATTAATCGATGATGTCCGTCTGTGTCCACAAGGACTGCTTGATGTCTCATCGGGCACACAAGAAAAAGATTTTCTTTCCGTGGATGAAATTGTACCTAAAAAAAAAAATCAATCAAAAAAACCCTTAAACAAAATTACAAAAGTGGGTGCTTCAGCTTCCTGGAAGCTGAAATGCGGTGAGATGTGACTTCGTCTTCTACCTCGTGGTGGAGACAGGGCCGGATTAAGGGACAAGCGAAGCAAGCGGTCGCTTGGGTCGCCGAAGAAAAAAGGCGCCTTAAGGTAGTTGTTCCACCAAATGCGTTTTCTTTAGGATTTTTCTGAAATTTAGACATATTATTATGTAAATACTTGTGCATCGATTGGTGGCAAAACGAAATTTATGAACAATACAGTTCCGGAGATGTTAAATTTCAAAAATCGAGTTTTTCGGGCTCTTTGGCATTGCACTATACGGGATATCGGAAAATTTACATACATATTTAATTATAATTAAGAAACCCTTCTTACAATTTTTATAAAAAACTAAACCAACATTAAACAATAACCAATACATATTTTAAGACAATTTTGATTCATAGTTACAACACAGTTTCTGAGATAATAAGGAATAAATAATGAAAAATGTATAAAAAAATTCTCACTAAAAACATTTTGGCAACAGCGCATTTATTACTTTACCATACAGGGTATGGTCAAGTATTGTAATCGTGCATGAAAAAAGTGTTTTTTTTCCTTCTTTTTTTCGAAATATCTCAAAAACGGCTGAAACTATTTTGATTAAAAAAATTGAGCGAAACCATGGCATTTCGGTCTACAAAAAAGCCCTAATAAGTGAACATCGAAAAAATTATATTTTTCGAGATAATAATTGTTTTGTCAAAATGTCTGTTAGTCTGTCTGGTTGTCTGTGCGTTACCAAATTTTTGTGGACGAGCTAGCTCAAAAACTAGTGTGAATATCGAAACCAAATTTCACACGTAGTTTTGGTCCATTGATTTTTCGTTTATTGGGCCACGCAGGTGGGGGCCTCCACTAACAAGAAATATTTACATAGTCGAGTGAATTTAATTATAGGAGTATTTACATAATTATAGGAACATTTACATAATATATTTACAATTTTTTTTTTCTTTATACAATTTCTAGCGCATGGCGATTTCCCTATAAGTTCTCCTGTTGAAGCTATAAAAATTCATCAAAGAACCCCTCATCGCCCTGAAGGTCATATCGCATAAAGTTCTCTGGGAAATTCCCAGGGCGACAAGGGGAGGCACCGCTTTATGCCACCACACTCCCTTCCACGAGAGTGTGATGGCTTCAACTCTCACAGAACCCGAGCCCACCCCAAACCTTGCTGCAATGTTGCTCACCAGACTGGAGTTGCCCTTCTAATAATTGATTTTGTTTCTGTGGGCAACCCCCAGTCCGAGGAGCGCTGACACTATCTGCACATCCAGAATCCACACCGTCCCCGACCCGACCTTCGCCCGTCCTGTTCCCGGCCGAGCTCTGATATAAATATTCGATTAAGAGTTGATTATATTTTGGTGCATATCGACCCAAAATTAAGGGGGGTGGAGGGGGTCAAAAAATGAAAACCATTTACCAAACTCAACCAAATGTTGTATACATAATCAGTGGGACCCCAGAAGTCTAAAAATGCAAAAACGAACCTCCCAAAATAGGGGGGGGGTGTATGGTCAAAAAATGAAAATATAGACTCTTATACCAAACTCAACCAAATTTTGTATACATAATCAGCCAACAGTAATCTAAAAATACAAAAACTAGCCCCCCTCCCCTACATAATTATAAATAATTTTATTAAATATTAAATATAAGTGAGGGGCCAGGTTGTATGGTAAAGTCAAGTAGATGGCCACATCAGAACACGTCAGCTTATTATTTTTTTTTTTTGAACCTCAAAAAATTGAGGAGGCGCCCTTCCATATTAAACATAAATTGAAGGAGACAATAAATGAGTGTGTCTTCTGCTGAAATTATAAATTTTTAATTTATTTATAACGAACTTATAATTTCTCTTTTATTGTCTCCTTCAATTTATAACAATTATGCTACTCTCGGCAAAAAAAACTTTTAATTTAAACATAAATAATGAAAAAGAAGAAAATTAAATTAATCTACGATGTCGCATTTTTCATATTTTTACTTTCAGAGCTCATTGCTTAATTGTGGGCGTGGTAGTGGGGGCGCATTGAACGGAATTGGCGCCCTCTCAATAAAGATCAAAGCGCCTTTCGAAATTTTTATAACATTCATAAAATTATTTTATATTTCATGTTTTCATTACGTAAATCATTGCAGGATTATAATTTTTTGGTGGAATCTAAAACAAATTACCAAAATTATAACTGCTAACAAATTAGCTATCAATTTATTTTTTAAAACAATATAACAGTTCATATTGAATTCTATGAAGAAAATAAACATACAAAATTTGAATATATGTTGTTGTATTATGATTGTTGCTAAATTTGCTAGGGGGGGGGAATATTTCATACTTGTAATAAAATTTTCTTTTAGTCCGGCCCTGGCTGGAGAGAGATATATAGAAAAGAATATCGTCGTATTAGAGTGTAAACCTGCTAACTCACATTACAGGGCAGAGAAAAAACTGAGGAGTGAACCGCGACCTAATATTGTGTACACCTACTTCCACTTTAATTTCCAAGTAGGAGGCAATAGATGAAGGGGAATTTTCTAATGAATTCCAAAATAATTCCAAAGACGTGTGTATACCTAATTCCAATCGCGGTTCACCTCTCGGAAAAAACAAACAAAATTTAATATTGTTATTATATGGAAAGAAACTATTTTTCACATTTTTTTCTACAACTTACGATCGTAATTTTAAGTAGCAGTTTTACTTGGACGATGGTGCATCTTTTTTCTTTCGAACGGTATTAATATGTCATATAAATGATAAAAAATGGATTTACCAGGTTTACACTCTAAGGCGACGAAATATTAAATTTAAAATAAAATACTTTAGAAAAAAATATAATATCAGTGATTCTCAACCACTGTGCCGCGGAACTTTAGTGTGCCGCGAGATTCTTGAAGTGTGCCGCCACTGCTAGGGAGTGGTCCCTCCCAAATTGAAAATTATTTATTTTTTTACATTTTTTATCAAATGACACTACATTTAATCCAAATATTTATTTGATCATTTGAAATGAAGAGGTAGTAACATTTTACAGGATGCAAAATATCCTATGATAATTTTATAGGTAAGTACATCAATCAATAAACCAAATAAAATTCTATTAATTTATTTTATTGTTAGTGTGCCGTCAAATTTTTAAATTATTAAAAGTGTGCCGTGACGAAAAAAAGGTTGAGAATCACTGCTCTATATATTGACCTTGAAGGTTCTTGGAAAAAAAAATTGATATACAGAAATTGATATTGCAAATTTTTCATCATTTTCTTACAAAAAAATTATGCATAGTTAATTTTTACTTTCAAATTTATATTCTATAGAATATAATAATATGAAGAATTGCGATGCCCTGTCTGGGTCCTTTAGGGTTAAAGAATGCTTTAAAAAATATACAAATATGTATATAATTTGAAATCTAGTTAAAAATGAATGTTCGTATAGAATATCGTCTTTTTAGATAAGTTTCTTTTTTTACTTTATTTTATATTTACCTTAAGAACAGGCGATGGGAAACGATATTTATGATCACATTCTCCGGTGAGTACATCCCAAATACATACATTATTATCTATAGAGGCGCTAAGCAATTTATGACCTGTTCGTGACCAACTAAAAATAAAATAAAAATTATTAAATTAGAAACAAAGCGCAAGAGTAAAGGGAAGTGTTTGGATGGGGGGGGGGGGGCAATTGGCCCTTTGGATTCTGGTTTAAGGTCTTTTTGTTAAAAATGAAGTTTGTATTTAAAGTTTACTTTCTTTTAACATTTGATTATGGATATACAGGGTGCATAGGAAAGTCCCTTTAACCTGAAAATACTTGCGAACGGAGAGTGCTACAGCCACGCAAGTGAGGTAACGGTATAGTAAAGCGACTATGCCCGACCTAATGCAAACGACACCAGCGCCCCTAGTGGCGAAATGTGGAAGTTAGCCATTGCAAATCGAAAACGAAAAGAGATAGAGCAAAATTTCCAATTAGAAAGTTTTAGAGCATCAATTAATTAGTACGAAACGATATTTGGTTTACACGGAAAGGATAAATTACTGCCTGTATCCAAAAATGTCCGTAATCTATGCGCGACTGTTCTACTCTACATATTTACATTTCGGAAATGTAGCAGTGTGCAAATGCAGTTTGTGACTTTGTACTGTACTGTAATGTCTGAAAACTTTAATTTCCAATGCATTTAAAAATTTAGTTTAAAAGGTGTTGGCGCTCGCTTGATACAAACAACATAATCTCATAGCATAATAATAGGCGCCAATTTATCTTACCCGTGTAAACCAAATATCGTTTCGTACTAATTAATTGATGCTCTAAAACTTTCTAATTGGAAATTTTGCTCTATCTCTTTTCGTTTTCGATTTGCAATGGCTAACTTTCACATTTCGCCACTAGGGCGCTGATGTCGTTTGCATTAGGTCGGGCATAGTCGCTTTACTATACCGTTACCGCGGCTGTAGCACCCTCCGTTCGCAAGTATTTTCAGGTTAAAGGGACTTTCCTATGCACCCTGTATAGATTTATAGATATAATTTTAATGATAATTTAAAGTTTTAAATACATAATTTTTTTAAATTATTTGTCCCCCTTTTCCCCTGGCCTTAGAAAATGTTGAAAAGTTGCTTCTGTGAACAATCGTCTAGGTCTAAATCAGTGGAGGGCGGTGACTTTTCAACCCGGGGATGCTGTACCAAAAAGAACCTTTCATTTTTTTTAATCTTCGATTTTTGTGCAAAATTCATCGATAACCGCATTGTAGAATTTTATTCAAATTTAACATTCGATTTTTTCAATTGGTCTTTAATAAAAAAACAAAACGGATAGTCGCTTCATGTCAGTTTGGCTACTTCTGGTGATTCTTCAAATTTATTTTAGAGTGGACAATGATGGTTCAACAGGCGTGCTAGTGGAATGAAATAGTGCAAATTAAGGTAGTTGTTTCGCGACAATATTAGCTAAAAAAGTTAATAACTTTTTGCTGTTTATGTACCACTACTAGCCAATCCAGTGCTCTGACAACTACTGTCCCGGAGCTTATATATAAATTTCAGATAAAGTACATTATATTAAAGTCGATTTATTAAACAAAAGTTCTTAATAAGCGATTGAAAGCTGTTGCGTCAAAAAAGTACTAAAGTTATTCAACTTTTTAGGTTAAATAAATGCTTTGTTGCCAGCTTGTTTTTAGTGTAAATTTTTCATTATTTATTCATTATTATCTCAGAAACTGTGTTGTAACTTTGAATTAAAATTTTCTTAAAAAATGTATTAGCTATTGTTTAATGTTGGTTTAGTTTTTTATACCAATGGTAAGAAGGGTTTCTTAATTATAATTAAATATGTATTTAAATTTTCCGATATCCCGTATAGTGCAATGTACAAGAATCTGAAAAACTCTCTCTTTGGAATTTAATATCTCCGGAACTATATTGTTCATAAGTTTCATTTTGCCACCAATCGATGCAGAAGTATTTAACTAATCATCTATCTAAATTTCAAAAAAATCCTAAGAAAACCCATATGGTGAAACAACTACCTTAATTTTATCTTTTGATGTGTTAAATATGTCTACATTTCTATTATTATTTCCAGTTTCGAAAATACAATTCATACCGGAATATTTGAGATATGAAAATCTCTCTCAAGGGTGGATTTCGTGTCCTGTGACTATTGATACTGAAAGTGACCAGTTCCAGAAGTTGAGAGCTATTTATTCCACGATTAATAAGATTATGGAGAAAGAGGAAATCATTTTGTTCTCTTCTCAAACTCTGTGGCAAAAGATGCGAGTATGACTAGCCTCATAAGTCATACTGAATTAATATCAACATCTAACACACGAATTTATAATTATTAGAAAAATAATTTGTATAAATTTTTTTTACTTTTTTCTTTTTACCTTAATGAACATACAGGATGTACATGGGCGCTTATAATTTTAGCAATACTACGTGTAAGAAAATCCCATACAACAACACGACCATCATTACAGCCAACAGCTAATAGAGTTCCTCTTTTGTTGAATGCACAGGTGACAGCAAGGGAGATACAATCCAGAGTACCATCGAATTCCTAACAGGAAAAGAAGCAGAAAAAAAAAATGATTAGGTGAAAAGATTTAGTTTGCTTAGAGTTGTTGTTTTATAAGAAGAAATTAATGAGGTGATCCTCTGCTTGATGCAAATATCTATCTCTATATGGGACATTCCATACCAAATCGGCCACTTCTTTTAGGTCAGCCCCTCCGATTTTTTCAAAATTTTATGTTTTTGTGACTGATGAAAAACGATTTTTTTTTTAATGGAAATGATGAGAGAAGGAGTTATACCAAAAAGGTGCAACCCCTAAAGGCCTGGGTTGGCCCCTCCATCGTGAAAAGAAGAAGAAAGAATTTTATGGGCTGGGCGGGGGTCGAAGGTATCTGTGGATACGGGTCTTAAATAGCTGGAGTTGTCTATAAGTCGCGGGAAAGATGGTGGCAGGGACTGGGTTCAGTCTCTGAAGGTCATAGGGATAAAGAGTTGGCGAAAGCGCTTGTTCGACTTTTATTCAATTTGACAGCGAAGGGGTGCTGAGCGTTTGCTGGCTGTCTTCCTTCGGCCTTCAGCGTTATATCATAA
>JALMQS010000426.1:118798-138067 GCA_024734495.1 Forficula auricularia
TTTTTTTTTTTTTTGAAGTCAGAATTCAACTGGTCTTAATTTATGCGCTGAATGTGGAAGAAGTGTTATGGGGCTAGCATTGAAATGGATGCCGAGGGTTTTACTGATAGGAATACACCCCCACAAGCTTCATTTTATCGTGTTGTAAATCTGTTTAAAAAAATAAGGAAATCGGAACTGAAATTCATCCAGAAGACTTGCGATACACTCTGAAATGTCCCAGAACATAGTCGGAAAATTATTAAATTATTTATTTAATAATTAAATATTTGATCATTATTATTTAATAATTAAGTTGAATAATTGTTAAGAAAAATTATTATTTGGATTTTTTTTGAGATCTAATTGATTTTGTATTTTGTTTATTTGATGTCATATAAAAAAATAGTTCCCATAAAAGTAGTTCAGTTTTTTTTTTTGAAAATTTAGGCAATGTAAAGAAAAATATAGGGTTCCATTTAAAAAGAGAAGTTGACCTTAAAATACCCTTGAATGCTTGTTCTTCTAGGTCGATAAACAATAGCTTAGTTTAGTTTCCCCCTCGATATAAATAAACTTTTATTTGAAACTTTTTTTGATATAATGCACTGTTTTTTAGTTATAAGACTGTCTCAAGATAAAAAAACTCACCCGCTATATATAGAATCGGTTTCTCGAAAACGGCTCTAACGATTTGATGAAATTCACAGGTTAGTGGGTTTTTGTGTTGACATTTCGATCTGTCACGGTCTCATCTTCGGCTAAGTTGTTTTTGATGGGTTTTGTGTTAATTGAAATAATTATTTACAGGTGGTTGTTTGAATAAAAATGTATAATTACATTTTTTTCAATTTTCTTTTAATAAAATTAATTAGTTTTTGTATTTTAAATTCTATTAATAGATTATTACAAATATTATTATATATTAAAATTTGCCAATTTAATAAATTAAAGAATAATGATTGGATTGAATGGGATGCTTGAGGTAAATAAATATTATCGGAAACGAGGTTTTTTTATTTAATTAATTTTTTCCTCTTATTAAAAACAACGACTAAAAAGATGATCAAGCGACAGTCGATGGTGGAGAAGTGATCTCCGAAGTCGAAGCTCAAATACAATGTATACATTAATTCATGTAAAATAATTGGTAAAATAAATTACGAGTTACTTTATTAATTAAAGGTATTTTTCAATAAAATAATTTATTAGAAAATCAATTTTATTCTCTTAAAAAATCCGATAATTCGAAGTATCATACCTCCTTCTTCAGGATTTAAAAGGGTCAACGAAAGAACCTCTCGGTGTATATTAATATTATTTTTAATATCAATTAGATTCAAAAATTTGAGGCCAGTGATACGTCTTGATGATGGCCATAGCGGCTGTAAAATTAAGTTTTATTTCAATTTTATTTTGGCTACGATTAAAAATCGATATTTTTACCTGAATTTAAAATTAAAATAATATTAATATATCGCTTTTAACTGAATCAAAAAATTACCGAGCATTGCTCGGTCTTCTAGGTACTTGATATTAAATTCCATGGAAACTCCTAGTTGCGAATTCACATCCTGAAAAATAATTTATGGACCGTCCATAAATTAGGTCAGACAGTAAGGGGACAGGGGCATCTCAGATTTGTGACGAAAACGTGACAGAACGGCCCGGGGATCTTAAAAATTGTGATGTCACAAAATTCAAATTTTTTAAAAATTAAACTTAAAATATATCCTTTTTAACTACAAATTCGGACGTTTCCATATCAAATTCAGGATTTTAAAAATCAATTGCGGACTTTTCAATATCGACATCGTGTGCTAATAACAGCAATCACTGCCGCCAAACTTTTTTTAATAAATTTTTATTTGATATATTCAGTTGAACTGCTGGATTGTGTTGTTATTAAATGCGTCGACAACGGTTTCTCCCCTAATCGGATGGTACAAATTGCTTGCAATCCGGTTCTTGGCTCCTGCTGGATGAGCTGGAGCTGGAGCAGCAGCAGCAGCAGCGGCTGACCGACTCCCTGGCGCCCGAGTCACAGTAGTCACGATCCAAGTCACCAGTATTACTCATCCAACATCCAACATCCACCCGCCTATTCATCTCTTCCGAGCTGCGCTTTCTTTACCAATCCCCGCTTCGAATCTTCTCACTCAGCTTTTATCACTTTTTTAACTTTCAACCTCAAAAGAAAGAATAATTAGCAAATAAACATTCAATCAAAAAGCATTTGATCTAATAAATCAGAATAATAAAGCTTAATAGTCTAAGATCCCGACTTAGGTTTACATTCACCTATCTAGTTTTCTAATGAAATTATTTTGATAATATAATGTATTTATTAATAAACAAAACTTGATAGGGTCGACATCCAATTTCCCTGCAAAGCTATTTTTAATAAAAAAATTAAAGTTGTTAATTTTATTACATAAATGTAGTTATCGAGTTTCAGGATAAATATATTACCAATCGAGAGTAAAATATGTATATAAAATGCCAAAGTTGGGTCGCTATCTTTTTTCCCTGCATAAGTCCAGGTCGACATGGTATCAACAGGTAACTTCGAGTTAGTATTTTCTAGTTATAGAGTTTCCTTTTTTATTGTTATGTATGAAAATGTAGATAATTAAATAAAATAAATTAAATTAAATAAATCTAATAAATTAGATAAAGTAGCTATGCAGGGAAATTGGATGTCGACCCTATCAAGTTTTGTTTATTAATACATTATATTATTAATATTAATTTCATTAGGAAACTCGATAGGTGAAGGTCGGCCTAAGTCGGAATCTTAGACTATTAATTTAAATATGTTTTACCAAGAACCCACACCATTCTCTCTTAACAAAATTATTTATAAAAATTTAGAGGGGAGGGTCAAAAAATTAAATCTAGGTTTTGGACCAAACTAAACCAAATATTTTACCTATGATTAATCTGTGGGCTCCCAGATTATGTATAGATTATTTGGTTTAGTTTGGTCCAAAGGCCTACATTTTCATTTTTTAACCCCCCCCCCCATTTTGGGCATATAGTTTTTGCATTTTTAGTCTTCTGGGAGCCCACTGATTATGTAGATATACAGAATTTGGTTGAGTTTGGCCCAAGGCCTAAGATTTTCATTTTTTGACCCCCCCCCCCCAACTTAGGCCCCAGAAAAAAACAATAATCTTTTCCTCTTTATAAGTTCATTTTATAGTATATTTCATATTTAGTATAGTACATTTCTTGTTTTATTTTTCTTTATTTCTTTATTTATTTTTAATTTGAAAATATTATAATTTTAATTTTTAAATCCCCCCCTCCCCCTCCCGCTTAATTTTGGCTCCGATTTCAATCAAAATCTAATCAGCTCTTAATCACAATACACCAAAACTACCTGCGAAATTTCATTTTGATATTCACACTAGTTTTTGAGCTAGTGCGTCCACAAACATTTGTTTATGTACTCGACAGACATTTTGAAAAAAACAATTAATATCTCGAAAAATATAATTTTTTCGTTGTTCACTTATTAGGACTTTTTTGTAGACCGAAACCACGTAGTTTTGCTCATTTTTTTTAAATCAAAATAGTTTCAGCCGTTTTTGAGATATTTCAATAAAACAAAGCAAAAACCCACTTTTTTCATGCATGGGATTACAATACTTGACCATACCCTGTATGGTAAAGTAATAATAATCCATTGTATCAGATCTAATAGATCCGGTAGGTGGTTAAAGCACGATCACTATCTGACCAATCAGATCGTTTGGATCATACAAACATACATACATACATACTTTTCCATTTTATATATATATAATAATATATAGATTTCATTTTTCTTGTTTTTGTTTTTTTTTTAGTTTAAAAATCTTATAATTTTAATTTTTAAACTCCCCCCCCCCCCCCCTCCCCATCTTCATTTCATTCATTCATTGAGTCCGATTTCAACAAAAATCTAATCAGTTCTTAATCACTCTGCACCAAAACTACATGTCAAATTTCGTTTTGATATTCACACTAGTTTTTGAGATAGTGTGTTCACAAAAATTTGGTAACGAATTGACAAAATAATTAATATCTCGAAAAATATAATTCATTCGATGTTCACTTATAAGGGCTTTTTTGTAGACCGAAATACCATAGTTTCGCCCAATTTTTTTAATCAAAATTGTTTCAGCCGTTTTTGAGATATTTCTAAAAAATCAAGCAAAAAAACGACTTTTTCCATATGCACATTCACAATACTTGACCATACCCTGTAAGGTAAAATAATAATCCATCTAATAGATGACACTCTCTCTTATGATTTTCTAAGTATATTTTTTTCCTTGTTCTGTTTTTTGTATATCAATATGAACAACATCTTCTCTCCTTATGTAGCAGTTAGAATATTATAATGTATTCCTTCTCTTTAATATCATATACTCTAGAAAGAATAAATAAAATTGAAGTCGTAATCATACAAAGAAAAGAGTAGATAAAATATTATCTTCATTAGTAATTCTGTATATACAAATCGTTTCAAATTTCTATCCTCTCCTAGTGTTGCACATAAGTGGAATTTTCTTTTGTGAACTGAATCTAAAAAAACAAAGAACTGACTTTATTTTTTATAATTAACTATGAATAACAAACAATATTTATTCTAACATATTATACAAACAACGCATTTACAGTGTCAAAGGATTAATCGATTATAAGTCGGTAATCTCGAGGGGTTTGCGGGCCGAAATATTTTTTTTTTCTTTTTGCTTATCGTATCTAAATCATATCTAAAATTTTGATAAAAATCATAATTTTTTACTTTACCATACAGGGTATGGTCAAGTATTGTAA
Source organism: Forficula auricularia (assembly GCA_024734495.1). Classification (NCBI taxonomy): domain Eukaryota; kingdom Metazoa; phylum Arthropoda; class Insecta; order Dermaptera; family Forficulidae; genus Forficula; species Forficula auricularia. Next base: position 123,608 of record JALMQS010000426.1, read on the forward strand.
TCGTGCATGAAAAAAGTGTTTTTTCGTTCTTTTTTTTCAAAATATCTAAAAAACGGCTGAAACTATTTCGATTAAAAAAATTGAGCGAAACCCTGGCATTTCGGTCTACAAAAAAGCTCTAATAAGTGAACATCGAAAAAATTATATTTTTCGAGATAATAATTGTTCTGTCAAAATGTCTGTTAGTTAGTTAGTCTGTGCGTTACCAAATTTGTGGACGAGCTAGCTCAAAAACTAGTGTAAACATCGAAACCAAATTTCATACGTAGTTTTGGTCCATTGAGATTAAGAGCTGATTAGATTTTGGTGCATATCGACCCAAAATTAAGGGGGGTCGAGGGGAGCAAACTCAACCAAATTTTGTATACAGAATCAGTGGGATCCCCAGAAGTCTAAAAATGCAAAATCTAACCGCCCAAAATGGAGGGGGGGGGTCAAAACATGAAAATCTTGGCCATTTACCAAACTCAACCAAATTTTGTATACATAATCAGTGGGTCCCAGGAGTCTAAAAATGCAAAAACTAACCCCCCCCCCCCCCTACATGATTATAAATAATTTTATTAAATATTAAATATAAGTGAGGGGCCAGGCTGTATGGTAAAGTCAAGTGGATGGCCACATTAGAACACGTCACGCTTATTTTTTGAAGTGAAACTTCTTTAGCGGCGTATCTGTTTGAATTTTTTTGTTACAAAAAAGGGAAAATGACCTAATAGAGGGGAAATAAAAGACAAACCTTTACTTTAAAATAATAATTTAAATTTTACTAATTTTAATGAATTTTATTTGTCATAAACAATTAGTGGGTTTTAAAAGAACAATTTAAATTTCCTAATTTTAATAAATTTTATTTGTGATGAACTATTAGTGGGTTTTATAATTAAAGTTTCCTGTGAGCTTATGCGGATGAGGCTCACACATTTTTTTTCTATGTGTGTGTATTGCAGACGGCTTGCGGCTCGAAATATTATTGAAGTGAAACTTCTTTAGCGACGTATCTGTTTGATTTTTTTTTTTTTTGATACAATAAAAGGGAAATGACTCAATAGAGGGGAAATACTTTTATAAAACCCTGGGGGCTGGTTTTTGCATTTTTAGACTTCTGGGGGTCCAGTGATTATGTATACGAAATTTGGTTGAGTTTGCTCAAATGGCCTAGATTTTTAATTTTTAAACACCCCCCCCCCCCCTCCACCCCTTTTAATTTTGCGTCGATATGCACCAAAATCTAATCAGCTCTTAATCTCAATGGACCAAAACTAAGTGTGAAATTTGGTTTCGATATTCAAACTAGTTTTTGAGCTAGCTCGTCCACAAAAATTTGGTAACTCACAGCCTAACTAACAGACATTTTGACAGAACAATTATTATCTCGAAAAATATAATTTTTTCGATGTTCACCTATTAGAGCTTTTTTGTAGAGCGGAATGCCATGGTTTCGCTCAATTTTTTTAATCAAAATAGTTTCAACCGTTTTTGAGATATTACGAAAAAAAGAAGGACAAAAAAACCCTTTATTATGCACAATTACAATACTTGACCATGCTCTGTATGGTAAAGTAAAATCAAACAGATATTTAAAAAATTTGTTTGTTTTTTTCCCCAAAAGCTCCTGAAAGATGCAGCCCCTATTGAGGGATGGCTTGTTGGTTGCCTAAGTATCCCGGCGATTGTTTTTGGCATAGTGTAGTGTCATTTGTTGTGGCATTGTTTTGTTTTTGAGTGTGCGTAGGTTGGGGTACCGTACCGGAGGGCCCGCGCAGAAGGGCCTTATGCCTCCACCCTGCCCGCCCGGTCTGTCCTCCACCAGGAACCGGGAAGCTATCTGTGCGCTGGTTCAGTTGGCCACGCGACCCTCTGCCGCACGGAGGCCCTTCTTGTTCTTGTTCCACGTCCATCTGCCACTCTACACCACCACCAACCACCACCAACCACCACGTGCACCCTCTCAGCTCGTCAGCCTCATTTTCTTGGGCTCCTAACGGCGCCTTAGTGCGCCAGCTACTCCCCACCACCATTGTTTGTTTTATTGTGTGATTGCAAGTGATGTTTTTGCTAAGTGACGTGTGAAGGAAGCTGAGTGACATCCACCCCCCTCTGGCCCCCACTGAACTTCCCCTCGGATCCCCCTGTCGTCATCCATAGGTAGGTCCCACTCGGATTCAATTTAATTATCCAAGTCTCCACTTGAACAATATTTTCCTTTTCCCGCCAATGTTAAATAAACAATATTAGATTATAACTATAACTTAACTTTGTATAATAATTAATAGAGTAAACGGTGTGTAGTTTCACAGTGAATGAAATAAAACTCAAAGAGGTTTATACAAACTCAATATATTCGAATTATTAGTCCATCATCAGGAGTTTACAGGTTAAAAACTGTTTTTAACTGTAATAATCCTAAATATATTGAGTTTGTATAAACCTCTTTGAGTTTTATTTCATTCACTGTGAAACTACACACCCTTTACTCTATTAATTAACATCATGTTTCACCTAAAACCTACACCACTTTCCATAAGTAAAATTAACTTTGTATAATAGTTTAACTCTCTATCTATGTTTTGGTGAAGTTTCAATCACACATTACCGTGCAAATTTTTGAAAATATAAACATTTTCTCAAGAGTCTTATGGAAAATTAAAATCTTGACACTTTCTCTTGAATTATACTAATATTAGTTGAATAGATAAAGTTAAAAATTACATTCAAAACTTTGGTATACGTCTTGATGATGTCCATAGCGGGTGTAAACGTTGGTAAAAATTTAGTTTTATTTCAATTTTATTTTATTTTGCCTGCCATTAAAAATCGAAATTTTTACCTGAATTTAAAATTAAAAATAATATTAATATATCACTTATAACTAAAGCAAAAAAATTACCTAGCATCGTTCGCTGTTCCAGGTACTAATAACACTGTTCGACAAAAATTTCTCCCCTTAAATCTAACAATGGATTCCAGGAGAGTTTTATACGCTGATTATCATGCAATTTCCCGATTTTTTACAACACGTCAGAATTTTGAGATATTATCGATCAAAATGACGAAAAAGGCTATTTTGACCTATTTTCGAGTCCCATTAAATATTAAACAGCAATATTTGAAATCAAAATATTTTGTTGACGTAATAGAAAATAGCTTCCTCTTTGATTTTCAAATTACCTGTTGAATTTAGCTCAATTAGAACGCGAGTTATAGCTAAAATACTAGGACCTTATGTTTTTAATCCTTTATAATCACGCAGTTTTAGTTTTTTAGTTATAACTCGAGTCCTAATTGAGCTAAAAACAAGAGTTAATTTGAAAATCAAAGAGGAAGCTGTTTTCTATTACGTCAACAAAATAATTTGATTCCAAATATTGCTGTTTAATATTTAATGGAACTCGAAAATCTGTCAAAATGGACTTTTTCGTCATTTTGACCTATAATATCTCAAAATTCTGATCGTATTATGAAAAACCGGGAAATTGCATGATAATCAGCGTATAAAACTCTACTAGAATCCATTGTTAGAGTAAGGGAAAAAATTTTGTTCAACAGTGTAATATAAACAAAAATAGGATTAGTAATGAAGCTGTTGAAGCTTTTATTTTTGTGATTAATTTGATTAAAGTTTGAATTTTTATTTAAATCACACATAATTAATTTATAATTATTTATTGAAATATATAATTGCAATATAAATATATTATATTTATTATTTAATCATTACATCAATAAATAATTTATAATTATTTATTGAAATATATAATTACAATATAAATACTTTTATATTTATATTGTAATTATTTGTTTCAATAAATAATTATAAATTAATTATGTGTGATTTAAATAAAAATTCAAACTTTAATTTTAATTCGAATTAAAAATTGGAATCCTTTGTAATATTTTCGATGGTAGTAGCTTTAAAAAAGGCACTAGGTTGAAAGGGAAGAATCTATAATAATAATAATAATTAACTAAGTGGTAAAACAATTGGAGACGTCTCTTCACGTCTTCATATTTGTGAACCCTATTCAAAACAAGAGACGAAATTTAACCTTGCAAAGTATGTTAAATAGTTGTGCAGGTATGCAGGGTTTCTCAAGCTCTTATATATTTTATAATTTTCTCAACATGTTACTTACTTTGGGGCAAACTAACGCAGTTTATGAATTGTCATCGTAGTTGCTGAAGAAGTTTTCTCTGTATAAAACCGAAACATATCATAATTTTGTATGTCCACCATCACAACATACATTAAAACAATCTCAATTAAAGATGTCCTTTCGCCGCCAATGTTAAATAAAAAATATTAGATTATAACTATAACTTAATTTTTTATAATAGTTTAACTCTCTATCAATGCTTTGGTGAAGTTTCAATCACACTTTACCGCGCAAATTTTTGGAAACGTAAACATTTTCTCAGAGTCTTATGGAAAATTGGGATCTTGACACTTTCTTTTGAATACTACTATTAGTTGAAAAACTAATAATTAGCTTTTTGAAACATGCAGGTTTCTTTTTTTGCAATAAAATAAATGATTGGCCGTCGAATTTACTGAGATATTTACTTTACAAAATCACATAAATGCTATGTTTGCATGTAAACATATACAGTAGAAATATAACGCATTGCCAAATCATACAAAAGTTATCAGCTGATTTGAATAAATCAAACTAACTTTTGTATTTAATTATTTTTGATTTATAATTGTTTTTATTTCAAACATTTACGGCTTTCATACTCAATTTATTTTTTAATTCTTATTTCAATTCGTAATCACAACATTTTGACAACTTCTGACCATGGCCGCTCGCAGATAAGGGGGGGGGCAATTTTTATTTATTTTTCATTAAACACATGCCAAGAGTAACAGATTTGTTGATTCTTAAAGACAAGTTAATAAGGTTGTAATCAAAATTAAATAAAATTCCAAGGTAGGTTTCACAAAAATAAAACACATTTGTGACCTTCCCCGAGAAAAGGGACCTAGTGTGTCAAAAAACGGGTTTGGACTTAAGAGTGGATTCTGGTACCTAAAAGGGTGTAGAATAAGATTATAAAAAATACTTCAAATTAAGATCAGCTTAGTAACAAAGTTACAAAAGAACCAAAATTGCGAAACAACTTTTGAGATATTGATAACACTCGTTATACAGTTGGTATAAGACTGAAGCGTCACTTTTCCTTTCTTATAGTTATTTTTACAAAAAATACGTCACCACATAGGCATGACGTCACCAAAGACGGCACCCAATCATAACTAACCATACCAAATCGCATCTCCCAACTGAAGGTGTGTTCAAAGTGATAATGCGTTATGAAACTTTAAATGCGTTTTTCTCAAAACTTCATTTTCACTCACTAGGTCCCTTTTCTCGGAGAAGGTCACATTTATGTTTTGAGTAGTATTGAAGCTATTTTTAGCTTTTATTTTTGTGATTAATTTGATTAAAATTTGAATTTTTATTTAAATCACACATTATAATTATTTATTGAACACGAACAAATAATACAATGTTTTGATCGATTTATTCTGCGATGGTTCTCAAGTATCAACACCCAGTCCGATTATAGGTTATCTGAGCCAATCACGTGTCGGTCAGGCTTATATATAGACTCCATATGCAGTCCAGAATAAATCGATCGAAACGTCGTAGTTATATTGAAGTCAAGAAGGATGTCATTAAAATTAAAATTTTTATTTAAATCACACATAATTAATTATAATTATTTATTGATTTATTAATTATGTGAGATTTAAGTAAACATTCAAATTTTAATCAAATTAATCACAAAAATAAAAGCTTCAACAGCTTCATAACTAATAAAATAAATATATGTTCTGAGTTGAAGGAGACAATAAAAGAGTCTGTCTTCTGCTGGAATTATAAATTTTATTTATTTATAACGAGACTATAGTAGTAGCAGAAGACACACTCTTTTATTGTCTCCTTCAATATATAAAAATTCTGCTACTCTCGGCAAAAACTTTCAATTTATTATGTTCTGAGTTTTTATCTCGATATATATTTCTGGTTTTAAGCCCATTATCAGAAGTTAACATAGAAAACTGATGGGCTCAAAACCTGAAATATATAGGTATATATCGAGATAAAAACTCGAAACATATATTAGTTTTATTTTTCTGAAACCTACCATGGAATTTTACTTAAATTTTATTATTAAAATTTTTCACTTTGAACCGAGATCTAACTTTTTAAAAATGAATAAGGTTGTCCTCTGCTTCATACAGATAAAAATGAAAATTCTCTAGCTGAACATCTGAAAATAAACAACCTCTCATTTCTAGATTACTAGGTACCAAATTAATTAAACCAGAACGCGACCGACCTAAAACTAATTAAAGTGCAATTGAATCTTTAGAAATTTTAAAATGGTTTAATAAAATTAACATTTGAATTTTTAGTTAAATCACACATAATAATAATTATTTATTGAACACAAATAAATAATACAATAAAAATTTGAATTTTTATTTAAATCATACATAATTAATTATAATTATTTATTGAAGTAGTTATATTGTATTATTTCAATAAATAATTATAATTAATTATGTGTGATTTAAATAAAAATTCAAATTTTAATCAAATTAATCACAAAAATAAAACCTTCAACATCTTCATGGCTAATAAATACAATAAAACTACGACTTATTTTGCGATGGTCGATGGACAAACCTTTTTCGTTTATTAAAAATCCACATCATTGCCTGATTGGCAGGTAGGCCTAGGTACTAATGAAATTAATTAAACCAAAACGCAACCTAAAACTAATAAGTGTAAATGAATCTTTAGAATTTTAAAAATTGTTGAATAAAATTGAGATTTGAATTTTTAAGTGAATATTGATGAGGCAGTCCAAAATTACAAAAAAAGAAGATATTTTAAACTATTTTTTTATTCATGAACCGACGTTTCGGGGCTATTCCCTCCTTCTTCAGGGTTTTGAATGGTCAGTGAAGGAAAATCCTGAAGAAGGAGAGAATACGCCTCCGAAACGTCGGTTTATGAATAAAAAAATAGTTTAAAATATCTTCTTCTTTTTTTAAATTTTGGACTCATCAATATCCACTCAATTCACTTATTAGTCCGTCTCCAAAAATTACTTCAATCTTAGTTCAATCACACATAATAATTATTTATTGAACACAAATAAATAATACAATAAAATTACGGCGTTTCGATCGACTTATTATGCGATCGTCGATTGACAAACCTTTTTCGTTTAATAAAAATTCACATCTATGCCTGATTGCCAAAATTGAACTACCAATTACTCCTATGTTTTTCAAAAATTGAAAATACCGAAAAGAAAAAAAGTGTGGAAATTCCAACTTCCCCCTTTCTATGTTGTTTAAACAAACACTAAATACTCTGGGTGTTTAGATACATAAATAAAATATCGAAATGTTATCAAATGTTGAATCACCATCTTACTATTTCAACAAAACAAATTTACCCAAAACTCTCGAGAAATAACTAGGATTGAAATGATGAATGAATGATGATGATAGACAAAAACCTTTTAAACTATAGTATCTAACAACTTAATTATATATATATACAGAGAAATGTTTCATAATTGAATGTCAATATCGAAACAAAAAACACTATTAATATTTTGTTTTTGAAAAAACCACTGACGTATTAAATTTATATTCATTCAAAAAAATCAGGTTAAGTACTGGTTAAAACTGAAAATTCGTTTTTTTTTTCACAAAAGATGTGTCTCTGCACACCAAATTATATAAAAATATCTAATAAAATTTTGGAGTTATTAAAAAAAAAATAATAATAAAACATTTTTCAAAAAAAAAAATTCTAATGGACCATATTCAGTACTTTTTAGTTTTTTCAAATATCTTGAAAAATGCCCAAACCAATTTTGATTAAATTTAATATTGTAATAAAAACCTTGAGGAACACAAAAAAAGGTCATATAAAGTTTTTTGTAAAATTATATTTTAAAGTACTTCTGCCCTAGAATAAGATACTTTTTTTTTGTGGAGGGAAATCCGTCATGGACACCTCTTCATGGGTAGTGCCGGACTCCTACCGACTAAAACTCCTCCATTCCCGATTCACTCTACCCCGGAACCGCTATTTGCATTACTTCAGGGTAGAATAAGATACTACATTGGATAAAGTTTAGCAACGATCCGTTGCAGTTTATTTTATCTATGTTACCTGGTATCTTCGCCAATTGTGAGAACCGATTTTGATGATTTTTTTGCATTGGGTTCAGTATAGGTTGTAATTGGTCCCATTTAAATTTTATTGGTATTGGACCTTTTTTCTTTTGTATGTTCACTTGTTCATTCATAAATTCTTTGTTTATAAGCCGATTTTAATGATTCTTCTCTTCGATTGGATCAGTATAGCTCCAATTTAATCGAATTTTCAGATTCCTCTCTGTTTTCCCTACGTAGATCGCGTCACAATCTTTGCATTTCAAACTATAAACCCCTTCTTTTTCTATATTTGGTAATTTGTCTTTTTTATTTGAACCTAAATCTTAATCTCTCGAATTATTATATTTTTTTATGTATGTTCAATTGAGAACTTTATGCCACACGTGGACCGATTTCGATGATTCTTTTTTATTGGAATGGGGTACTTTAGGGGTGGTAGCATATTAATTTGCTCATGTTCTGATAATATGATCAATGACAAAATAACGGAAACCTTCAATTCTTATGAGCATATAATCGAAATTATAATAAATTAAATCTTTTTTTAAGAGAGACAGAATTCAATCAATCTTTTTCGACAAATTCTAAGATTTTAGTATATAATTTAATTAAATTAAATTTCAATATTTCTACTAAAATCTTAGAATTTGTCAGAAAAAGATTGATTGAATTCTGTCTCTTTTAAAATACATCTTGGTTAATCTGAACCCGAGCTGATTTTTGAAAAAACTACCAACTATTTTCAAAAAAAAGATGCTCAAAACTTTAATTATAAAATCTTTATATAAAAATAAAAACAATCTTAAAACTTTCATTTAAAACCCGCCAACGTTTAGAGAGGAATTCTCTATTTATGAATTGAATTTTATTATCATTTTCTGATCTCATTCGCCAGACACTTTCTTACTAGATGAATGCAAGGTATTATCTTAAGTCACTATGTTTAATATATCACTAAAAAGAGAAAATAAAAATTATTTTTAAGAAAAACACCGACTTCAAAAAAATTAAATGCAACAAATAAAATGATAATAACTCAAAACTCAAATAAATTGCACTAAAATGTGGAAATAATTATTCTTATTTATTTAGTTACAACTAAATGATGAAATTGTTACATGAAATCACTTTTTGAAGTCGGTGCCAAACAAACTATATAAGTGAGATTACGCGATGTTAGTCTTCATTAACCGCCAAACGTACTAAGTAAGACCCGTCGAGTGCGAGTCATAAAATGAATATGTTTGGCACCAACAAAAATGATTTCTTGTAACAATTTCATCATTTAGTTGTAACTAAATTAGATAACTATTTTATACCTTTTAGTGCACTTTATTTTATTTTTGAGTTCTTATTATTTTATTTGTTTCATTTAATTTTTTTGAAATCGTTTTTTTTTTCTTATAAAATCCTGAATTTGATATGGAAAAGTCAGCATTTGAAGTTAAAAATCTATAATAAGTAGACCGAGACTAATCACGAAAAAATACCAAATGGACAGGTGAATAATTTTTTACAAGACAATCTGAGAAATTATCAACTGAGATAATAACAAAAGTAAAATTAATGCAAAATATGGCAAAAATGTTAAATCAGTGTATTTGCTTCCGTGTTTGTTTGTTTGTTTGTTTGTTTGTTTGTATGTTGACAAACCATCAAGGAGAGGAATTGATTAGCCTCCTCTCTCCTGTCGTAATTCGTGGAGGTCATGATTTCTTTTCCAATCAATACATGTTTCAATTCGATCACATATGACCTTGACTACGACACTAGTAGCAGTTGCATTCATCCAGACCTGGGTTTCAGCTTCCCCCACGGGTTGTTGAACATTAAAGGGCTGCAATTTACAAGAGGGGTGGTCCGGGGAGAGGGGAATGCCTGAACACCTGTTGCACCTGTTATTTAAAAACCAAACAACTTTCCATTCCATCTTAGATATTATTATAAATAAACTTAACCCGACTAGTCAATTGAGTTCATTATGATAAGATTTATTATAGAAATTATAAAAAATTAAGCCATTAAATATTCAATTATTGATTTTAATCCGTTGATTGATTAATATATATATATATATATATATATATATATATATATATATATATATAATAGGTGTTATTTGTAATAACTAACATTATTTATTTACGTTTATTATAAAAAAATAAAAAAATAAGTAGAAAAATTGAGTCAGTTCAAATATTTATAAGAAATATTAATTTTATCATATTAGTCCAGTCAAACAGTCCTCAAATAGGCCCCTATGTAAAAAGTTTTGGGGTAGTTCTGATTTTTTGAATATATATGTTTTTTGGGGCTCTGAATCCAAGTCTGAGGTCTCCCATCAAAATTTCGTGACGCAACATTGTAGAAAATGCAAAAAAAAAGAATATTTCCATTTTTTGGCAGTTTTTGGCAGTTTTTAACTCACCACTCTCATTTTGGATAGTTGGAAGTCGAATTTCAAAAAATCCTGAAATTACTTTTTAGATATTTGTATTTAGAATTTTATTAAGTAAAAATCAAGTAGATATCTTATCGTTCTTAATTGAAAATGCGTAATTAGTGTAAACACATTGCAAAGATATTTTGCCCCCTTTGACCACCTTAAGGGTCGAATTTCAAAAAATCCTAAAATTCCCTTTTAGATATTTTAATTTAGTATTTTGATAAGTAAAAAGCAAGTAGATATTTTATCTTCCTTAAGAGATATCGCATAATCAGTGAAAACACACTTTGCCCCCTTTGACCCCCTTAGGGGTCGAATTTCGAAAAACCCTTTCTTAGTGAGCCCCTATGTCATAGATGTAATATCCTCTCCAAATTTCATGTTTCTATGTCCAGTGGTTCTGGCTGTTTTGATGATGAGTGAGTGAGTGAGTGAGTGAGTGAGTGAGTGTATCGGGCAAAGAATTTTATATATATAGATTAAGCCTAAGAGGCACTTTTTGATTTTTGAGCCGATAGGACTAGTTAAGTTGTCCCGATAAGGTTTCCTTTTTTCAACAGGGACCCATATATTGAATATTTCATAGTATTTCAAAAGATAATTTGGATTTGAATGTAAATCCACTTGATAGAAACTATATAGTACTAGTGTAATTCAATATGCCTAAGGCAAGCAAGAAAAAGCTGATGATATTTTATATCATTTTTGAAAGTCATTTAAACACATAAGAGTAATAATAATAATATTAATAAAACATTTGGAAAAGCCAGCTCATAAAACTTGATTAGGAAAAAACAAAGATTAATCGATATTAAAGGTCATGTAAGTAATTTGTAATTTGTAATAAACATACACACAGTGACCGATGATATCTTCAGGATTTCGTAATAAAATTGTTAAATAAATAAATAAATATGAGATTATTAGTTATGGGTATTTCTTATCTTATCTTTCGAATTATATATCTAATTTGTTCTAATTGAAAATATATTAGATTAAAATTGATCTAAGTATCAATTAGAGTGTAATTGAGATATATACCTACCTGACGCGAGAGGAAAATCACGTACAGGTGTTTTTTTGTATCAGGTTAATCGGAAATTGAGTTTGGTTTTGTATTTTTATACTTTCACTTTTCTATTATGTATAGTCCCGCCATATTAAGTATTAGCGAAAATCACGATAAGCGTGACATCTCTTCGAGATAGATAGAATTAATAATAATTACATGTAATATCTATTGAAAAGCATTTGGAGCATTAGTTAACGGATAATAAAAAGTTCGGACCTAATATCATCATTACTATACAAGGGCATCGCCAAGGGGGGGGCAGGGGCAATAATTACAATTATTAATAATAATAATATTTAAACACCTGTACTCATTAATAATTTTATTAAAATTCGGGAGAACTGATTAAATTTTTTGCACTCTCTAGTTTTAGAATTTATTGTTCAAAAAAAAAAATGAAGAAAATATCATTTTTTGGAATGATTTTTTTTGAGAATTTAAAGCATTGTTTTGATAAATGCATGAATAAAATAATAAACATACACGTATTTATGTTTTTCTTTCAATTTCATTTAATTAAATAATTGTTTTATTTATTTTTAAACCCACTAGTATTTAATTATAAATATTATTATATATTTAGATTTTATTTAAATAAATTGTAGAGGACGAGGGAGAAGTGGAGGAGAGGATACCAATCGATTTGATTGGGGAATAATGGAATTTAAATAATTATCGGAAAAGAGGTTTTTATCTAATTAGATTTTTCCTCTTATTAAAAACAAGGACTAAAGATTAATAAGGACACTCGATGGTGGAGAAACAATCTCCGAAATCGAAGCTAAAATACAAGGTATACATTAATTAATGTAAAATAATTGGTTTAATAAAATTTATAAAAAAAAAAAAAAAAAAAAAAGTTGTAGGAGGGAGAGGAGGGAATTCAGATCCAATCGATTTGATTGGGGAATAATGGAATTAAAATAATTATCGGAAAAGAGGTTTTTTTATCTAATTAGATTTTTCCTCTTATTAAAAACAAGGACTAAAGATAAATAAGGACACTCGATGGTGGAGAAGTTATCTCCGGAATCGAAGCTAAAATACAAGGTATACATTAATTAATGTAAAATAATTGGTTTAATAAAATTTATAAAAAAAAATTGTAGGTGATTTCGAATCCAATCGACTTGATTGGGGAATAATGGAATTTGAAATAATTATCGGAAAAGAAGTTTTTTTATCTAATTAGATTTTTCCTCTTATTAAAAACAAGGACTAAAGATGAATCAAGGACACTCGATGGTGGAGAAGTAATCTCCGAATCGAAGCAAAAATACAATGTATACATTAATTAATGTAAAATAATTGGTTTAATAAAATTTATAAAAAAAAAATATGTAGAGAATTGAATGAGGATTGAGATGGAATAATGGATGGAATAATTATCGGAAAATAGATTTTTAATTTAATTAGTTTTTTCCTCTTATTAAAAACAAGGACTAAAAAGATGAATCAAGGACACTCGATGGTGGAGAAGTAATCTCCGGAGTCGAAGCTCAAATAAAATGTATACATTGATTAATGTAAAATAATTGGTTTAATAAAATTTATAAAAAAAAAAAAAATTGTAGAAATCGAGGAATGGACAGAGGATTGGGGGTGATGGATTAATTTCCGCAATATGGAATTGGAATAATTATTGGAAAAGAGGTTTGTTTATTAAATTAGTTTTTTCCTCTTATTAAAAACAAGGACTAAAAAAGACAGTCGATGTTGGAGAAGTAATCTCCGAAGTCGAAGCTCAAATACAATGTATACATTAATTAATGTAAAATAATTGGTTTAATAAAATTTATATAAATATATTGAATGGGGATTTTGAGGGAAAATATGGAATTGGAATAATTATCAGAAAAGAGGTTTTTTATTTAATTAGTTTTTTCCTCTTATTAAAAACAAGGACTAAAAAGATGATTAAGGACAGTCGATGGTGGAGAAATAATCTCCGAAGTCGAAGCTAAAATACAATGTATACATTAATTCATGTAAAATAATTGGTTCAATAAAAATAATTAATATAATAGGCAGAATCGTAAGTATCCTGTGAATATTCTGTGATTATCCTGTAAATATCTTATAAGTATTCTGCGAGTATCTTGTGAGTATATAATAAATATCTTGTAAGTATTTTGTGAGTAACCTCTGAGTATCCCATGAGTACTATGTGAATAAAAAGAAGAAAAGATATTTATTAGGATACTCACAAGATACTCACAGGATATTAATTGATACTCATGATACTCACAGGATATTAACTGGATACTCAAGATACTCACAGGATATATTTTATATTATATATTATTATTTTATTTGAAATACCATATCTTGACCTGATGCCCACGGAAAGACGGAGGAGAAGAGGGAGACTGAGACGAACGTGGGAGTAGATGAGGCAATGACCAGTAGGCAACTACAAGAGCAAGACATCCTGGATAGAGAGAATTGGCGTGTTGATGCGGGAAAACGGCGCATGCTGTAGAACAAACCGCTTTATTATTATATTAAATACCATATCTCGAGAAATAAAATTTCCAAAAACAAATTTTTTTTATTATATTTGGGAACAGAGGCCCTAGAGAATTTAAAAAATCTATTTTAGTTTAAATATCTCTTGTGAAATTTCTGATTTTGATAAAAAATTTGAATTATCAAAATTATAGAAATTTTAGTATATTTTGGATCAGAGAGTCATCCTAGAGAATTGAATTTCTTATCTTTCGAATTATA